>PVIU01001273.1:132500-225365 GCA_004026605.1 Ondatra zibethicus | reverse complement strand
GATTCGTCCACCCATTGAGATGGTGTGCCTGATCTAGTGGGAGCTCACCAAGGCCAGCTGGACTGGGACTGAACGAGCATGTGATCAAAACAGACTCTCTGACTATGACTGACAATGGGGACTGACTGAGAAGCCAATGATAATGGCACTGGGATTTGATTCTACTGCATGTACTGGCTTTTTGGGATCCTAGTCAGTTGGGATTCACACCTTCCTAGGCCTGAATGGAGGAGAGGGCCTTGGGCTTCCCACAGGGCAGGGTAACCTGCCCTCTCTTAGGACTGGAGGGGAAAAGGGGAGGGGGAGTGGGGAAGCGGGAGGGAAATGGGAGGAGCGGAGGAGGTGGAAATTTTGAATGGTACTATTTATAATGCAATAATAAAAAATTAAATGTGGAAAAAAAGAAAGAAAAAAAAAGAAAAAGTATATTAACTAGTCTCTTCATCAAAATTAAAGACTCTTGTTCACCAGTATCATGTAAAAATGGAAAGCAAATTGGCTTGAGATAAATTATATTTCAAATGAAAATGACCTGAATTAAGATAACTGAAAACCTAATAAAAGAGAAGGCCATAAAATATAAAAATGTGGAAATTTTTTTTGACAGAAAGTTCACTAAAATTGGTATTTAGTAGGAAACAAGCACACATGCAGATACCAACATTGTTAGTCATCGGAGAACTGTTAATAAACCACAGCTAATTACAACTACACCCATGACAGAATAGCTGAAATTAAGAGATAATTAAGAAATTAAGGATAATTAAAAAGAAGTTGCAACACTGAAAGCTAGAAGAATGCAGAGCAGTTGGGCTCACTCATTCAGTGGTGGCAAACATATAAAAATCATACAATCACTAGAGGAAATTGATCGTTTCTTAATGTTGTAGCTCTCCTGACCAATCAAACCTATCCTTAGCTTTAACAAAGAAGAAAACAAAACATAAGCACACAAACTTCTATTGTGATGTTCACTGAAGTTCATTTAGATTTACAAGAACTGGAAACAAAACTAATGTCCATCAATAGGGGTAATAAAATGTTATGGTGTATCCATGCAGTAGAATGCCACTTGGGGGTACAGAAGGGAAAACAGGGGTTTCAACTGCATGAAGAAACCTAGAACTTGTTTATGAACAAGGAAATTTTCAGAACAAAATAGAATATGATGCACTTTTTTTTTTGAAGTGCAATAATGATCAAAGCTAATCTATGAAATACCCACTAATGTAGTAGTGGCACAAACAGCATGGGAAGAATCAACCACTTTCAGACTGGCTGTGAGCCCCACTACACACTATAAAACACATATCTCGCAATAGTATCAGTTCAGGAACCAGTCACTAAACATGGCATAGACCCTAAAGGAGAATCTACTACTATTTTTTTCTAATAAATGTGCATCATATTAAACCCACTCTTAATGACTTATAATCATACTTATAGATTAATGTGTCTCTCAATTCTCTGAGAGAAACTTCTATTTACAGTAGATCATAACTAACTCTGGGACCCACAACTGGAAAACATGCAAAGAATAGAGAATGCGGTATGCTCAGCCCTAAATGGGCATCTCTATCACACTCCCTCCTTCTAATGCTCAAGGAACATTGCAGAAGAGGAGATGAAAAAAGGTAAGAACAAAAGGCAGTGAATGACTATAAGAAAATAATGGTTTTCTATGACAAAACAAGACACTGGACATACAAACTCACAGTGGCTATGGCAACATTCATAAGACCTGTACAAGCTCAATCTGAAACAAATCCCACCATGGACAAGGGAGATAGGAAAGGAGTTTCACTCCTGAACAAGGAGCTATAGACTGTTAGTCATTCTCCAGTGGAATGCTATGCACCCAAGAATATATGGGTACATGGGCACCAAAATTTGGACTTGATACTTCTTTGTTTGTTGAGAGGACATAAATTTGGTCAGGGGAAGTAGGGAGATCTTGAAGGAATTGAGAAAGGGGAGGTAGTTATGATTTAAAAAATGTATTGTGCAAACTTCTCAAAGACTTAAAGAACAGAAAAATGTAGAATTTATTTTTTTCTCAATGGCTAGTGTCAGAGAATGAATAGGAACTCCAGGGAACATTCTGTGTTGATGAAGGTGCTCTGTATTTCATCTATTGCTGGTTATGTGGCTTATGCTTTGCCAAAATTCACTTATACTACACCCAAGACTTGTGCATAGATAAGGAAGGAATAGAAAGAACAAAGAAAATCAAGGTGATCACAACATTCAGCCCTTGAAGCTCTCTGAATACAGACAAAGCTCTGAGCTGCCTCACGCTCCTACCAGCAGGCCTCCCCAACCTTGATGGACTGAACCCTCAAACCATGAGCAAAAGTAAACCTTCCCTTTTTTAAGAAGCCTTTCTCAGGTGTTTTATTGCAGCAACAGAAAAGTAACTAATATGATGGGAAAACCCACATGCACATTCACACACACACACACACACACACACACACACACAAACTTCTAAGAGTTGGCATTTTTTCCTTTCTGAAAGTGGTAGAGTTGGCAAGTGTATGAGCTTATAGGGACTTTGGGGGGAATCTTTTAACCCTGTAATTGAGAGGGTTTTCAGTTAGCCTCACAATAGAGCAACATGGGAGCTTTAAATAACAGTGGTGTCTGGGTCTCACCAGACATTCTGTTTCTCTTGGTTTTAAGGGTATCCCAAGCATCAGATTTTCTAAAATTCCCGGGGTAATCCTATTACTCAGGCAGTCTGGGAATTGCTCTCAGGACTCTTGCTGAAGGCATGTGCCATTGTTCCGTCTAGGATTCTTGCTGAAGGCATGCGCCATTGCTTCTTGATTTGGGTAACCATTTCCAACAGAGGGCATTGTCATTACAAAGTCTGCTACAAATTGCATCAGTTGACACTTTGCTACCTCTCAAACTAAAGAAAGCATTATGATTCCTGCACACAAATCAGGATGCTTCAAGTACATGCATTAACTTGACAAAAAATAAATTTAATTAATTAAAAAACAAAATCAGTCACATTTTCCTTAGTATCAATCAACTGCAGTCCTAAAGCCTGCAACTTTCCTTTTCCCTTGACACCCATATACATATCCTAAATTTCTCCACTTGTAACACTTAGATTTATAGTATGTCTTCTCCACTGTTTCAAAATGTTTTAACAAAAAATAACATATTACACTCATCGCACACACATTCTAACACATACACTATATCATATCACTTTAAGTATTATTGAGACTCAATAAATTTATGTTGTTCAGTAGAGCAAACTCAACTTCATTTGGCACTAAATTGCTCAGAGGGATGAGAGGTCTTCCCTTTGGTGCTGGAGAAAATCAAGACATTCAAAGCCTTTCTCCTATCCAGTTAGGGCCAGGCAAAGAAGGAAAAACATGGTAGGAAAAGTACATTTCTTAACATATGTGCGCTATTCTTTTTTTGTCAACTAACAATATAACAAGCCGTGTTTTACTGGATAAGGCCCGTGCAGTCTGAGAAGAGGGCAAATGGAAGAAGGAGCTGTTTGGATTGCTGTTACTAGTGCTTTACTACAGTGCTGCTATTGACACTGTGCACGCAGTTCACATCCCATAAACACATCATGGAGCTCATGCTACGGTTTCATAAAGTGCCTATCAACAATAGTGCATCAGCTTTTCATGGGAAGAGTGCTTGGAGCAGATTGAATAATTTAACACCAGCTAATAGAAATGTCCAGAATAGTTTGATACCCTTTAACCTTTAACTCATCGGAGAAATGCCCCGTCACATCTCTATTTTATTGGTGTTTCATTATTCATAATAGGCACTTGTACTTGAATATTCTGCAACATAGGTTACCTTCTGCTCAACCCACACATGCGCGTGCATGCACACACACACACGGACAGAGACATAGAGACATTGTGCAGTAGAGTTCTGTAGGAATTCAGTAGGAATCGACCTTTGGAGTGCATTTCCTGGGAGGAGACACAGACATTTCTTGCTTCTTGGAACTTTCCCATATTGTGTATTGAGTCTGTGGTACCAGTGATAATCATGGTTGAATAAAATAGCCCAGTCCTTCCCTGTACACTCTTTTCAACTACAAGAGCAGCAAAGTGAACAGAAAAATAGGTTTCCATTTTAGCCCACACCAAATTATTCTTTTCACTCAGGCCAATGCCTTCAGTATAGATTTTAAAAAATAGCTTCTTCAAAAAAATGGTCAAAATACTACCCATGGTATATATGGTTTATGGTTTTAGTTAGTTTCTTGGCATTTTCCAACACATATTTCTTTTCTTGGACTCAAGTGCAGATGATTATCCCTAAAGCAAAATACAAGCTGTGTTGATAAGTGTGTGTGTGTGTGTGTGTGTGTGTGTATGTGTGTGTGTTTGCATGTGTGCTTGTGTGTATGTGCCTTTTGTTTTATTTTTGGAACCATTCTAAAGCAATAAGCCATTTCAGAAGCAATACATATGTTCTACTGGACATAGTACAAAGAAAACCACCCTCATTTTTTAAATATATAATACAGAGCTAGGTCTGGGCCTAACCCAAAAAAAAGAAAGGTGAAATAATTTATAAGTTGAGCAGGACCCATCAGAGTGAAGAAGGCATTCAGTGTCTGTTTATAAAAACTGTATAGAAATATTCATTATATAATGGTTAAAATAACATGAAAATGCAGACCACATTTCCTAAACATCAAAGCAATATTTATGCTTTAAATCTACCATCACATAAAACATAATGAAATTTTAAGCAATAATGGCACCTTTGTAAATGGCATTATTATTTTTATTCAGAAGCAGATTGAAGTAGTTAGGAGACTATTGGTTGACCTGAGACATTTTCTACATAAAATGTAAACTTGACGTTTTTCTTTATAAACTTTAATTCAATATGGCTAACCCATCTATATATAAAGTGAATTCTTTTGTTCAAAACTTGAATCTGAACAGGTAAGAGAGTTACATAAATTATTATTTATATTTTGTATAACAAACTACCCTGAAGCTCAATAACTTACAAATGAAAAACACTCATTAGTTCTCAGTTTGTGTGTGGAGCCTTTGGGAGTGACTTCTCAGAGTGTTTCTAACAGAGGGCCTCCTTAGTCTTGTGAACGGGCAATCGGGACTTCTGCAGAGCTGTGACCATGTGAAGAACCTACTAACATGCCTGGCAACTTAGTGTTGGCTGATGGAATTAGTCCCCAACTCCTTACCACATATATATCTCCATAAGGATTTATGAATGTCCTTATTATGATATGTCATCTGTCCTCCACATAACAGAAAGGTAAAATTCTGGCACTGAGGTCACAAGAGTGGGAGAGCTGCCCCCCTGCCCCCCCCCCCGCTAGCTCTCCCGCACCAGCTGCAACATGCTGGAGAGCAGGCCCTGCACCTCCCCTAGGCAACACAGTAGAGCTGGCCATGATAGTGTAAGTGGGGGAGAGTGGACCCTGAGGGCATGAACGCAGGACAACCAGCCCCACCCCTTGCTCATTGCTGCAATGGTGAATTAGCAGGGACAATGCTAGAGAGCTCACCTTGCTGTTGAGGATAGGGGAGGACTGGAGGGCTGACCAACCCTACAGCTGCCCAGGCTCAGAACCAGGGTTATGAATTGTCCTGCTCCTACATCCATCCACCCCATCTATGATCTGCTGGAGCATGTGAAGGGGCCTGACCCAAAGTTGCCAGATCTCCACAACATTAGACAACAGCAGGATATCCAAGAAAAGTCTCAGTGAGGGCCCAGCATTGATAATGTAGTAGAAATCAGAGGCCTCAAACCAGACCAATGACTCTTTGAAATGAACACTTCCAAGTAAAGAGGTATGAACAAAAGGGTTTACTGCATGACTTATTGTGTCATGACGATATTTTTATTGTTTTCTTTTTCCCCCTTTTCTTTTTTCTCTCAAATTTTGCTTTGTATGGAGGGGGAACTGTTGCAGGGAAATAAGGTAGATGCAAAGGGACAGGGAAATGAATGGATTCAAGATGCATGATGTGAAAGACACATTAAACAAATAAAAGGAAAAAAAATATTTTTAAAAGGCAAAGTTCTGTTTATCCTGATTTTAGGAAAGCATTTGGCAAAGTGTTTTATTTATTTATATTTTGGTCTACTTTTAACAAAAGACTGATAAGAGAAATAAATGTGGTAAGAATGAATGGTAGGACTATTAAATAATTTGGTCCTGACTGGCAGCTGTGCTTTGGATATTGTTTAATTTTAAAAGAATGTTAACAAAGAGAATGAATTGTCTAGTGATATAACAGTGAGATTCCAAAATTTGTGCTTTAATTCTTATCAGGTACTCAGAAAAGACAGAGAGTGCAGGTTTATTATATTTTCTGATAGAATATTAGGACTGTCTCCTGAGCTATCCTAAAATTATATCTAGATGTGGCTTTAAATCACTCTTCACTGTGGGAAGATATTTGTTCGTTGTGACGTTTGGTGGCATTTCTGATAAACAAGTGCTTCAGTAGGAGTTTGCCCATTTTCATTTGGACTTAACTCTCCCCACCCCTTGCTTTGTGCCTGAGACACTGCAGACATCCATTCACTGAGTGAATAATGAGACTCAGTTCGGAATACATATTTAAAGTACACAATATGCTGGGTGTGGTGGCAGACACCTTTAATCCCAGCACTTGGAAGGCAGAGGCAGGCAGATCTCTGTGAGTTTGAGGCCAACTTGGTCTATAAAGCAAGATCCAGGAAACCAGGACTACCTAGAGAAATCCTGTCCTAATTCTTTTTTTTTTAAAAAAAGCACACAACAACATTTTTTCTAGATTAAAAAACAAATCCAAATGAGCAAATGTGCTATTAAAAACACAAAATTTAGTAAATATAAATTTAATATGAAGAGGATAGTATGTAAATACTAAAAAAAATAGTAATCAATCACAACAGTGGCACACATTAATAGAAGTGGAAAAGCCCACTAGTGACAGATATTACATTGCCTAATGTAATGGAATTCTGTTTTGTTGACTTACATTTAGAGAAAATAAGTCTAAATGAATTGTAGAAGTAACTACAGATAAAATTTCTGAAAAAAGTTACTGAAATAATTAGAAGTCATTACCTTAGAATAAAAAGTTCCAAGTTGCAAATACATTGAAAAATACCTCTCTGATAATTAGAGTCTATGTACAACATAAATGAAATTAGAATAAATTAGTGCAGTTTTAAAGAGATACCTCTAGGCTTAAAGAAAACAATGAACTGCTAAAACTAAAACTTTTTAAAAATGCAACAATGTATCTTGAAACAACATAAATACCTCTATCTGAGGATCTTCTAGTATTTACCAATTAAGTTAATAGTCTCAAAATACTTTGATATTCATGCCATCATGACACCTACACAACTCTTTGAGATAGCAAAAGCCAAAGCATGATCCAAAATTTTCAAAATTCTTCCAGATCCAAAACATATTTGCCTGGATTGTTTTTGTTTAGGCCCAGTTTGATGTTTTTATTGATAGAATTTTATATGATAGGCTATAAACCATTTCCCTCATCTCTGAAGTGAGCAGTGCTCATCTCTACATAAATTGCATGGACATTTGTTTGGTTGGCAAAACTATCTAATATATACAACTGGTGAATCTTGTATGAGTCAGGCAAGGAAAAAACGAAAATCAAGACTGAAAGCAGAAGTGAGAAAACTAGAGCATTCCTTAAGTCAGCCCTTGAAAGACCCTGTTTTGTTCCTCACAGCCCAGTTTTATAGCACACTCTGCATCCTCATTGCCTCTGCAGCAGTTGGAGATCTCCCTTGATTACCTGAACACACATGGTTTTAGAGAGACTTAGCCATTAACAGATGAGAGCTGTTTCCTCTGGCCCAGGCAGGCATTCCCCCATGTCTCCTGGGAGAAGATGGGATTCCTCTACACGGCAAACTGGAGAATTCCTGGAGAGCAAAGGAGAAGGATTGTGATGAGTCACCCAAGGTTATTTCTGTGTTCGGCTTTCCGCATTGGAATCCACTGACATCTTTTCAAAACAAGTATCAGAAGAATCACAGGCACGTGACAGAAGTGTTGCTTTCTTCTGTCTTTACCTAAACTTTTTACCCACCAATTAATCAGTCTCATTTACTCTTGTTACTGTGTAACTCCACTGTTTTCTGTCCTCACATCTGGCTTCCTACTAGGGTTTCTCTGCTACACTCTCAGCTATCCATGTGTGTACTGCTGCCGCTGTCCGCCCCTCTGCTGTCTGCATATAGCTTGCTGAAGCTGCCACAGGAGACATTATCATCTCTTTTCACACAGAGCAGTACACTTTCCACACTTAAACTCATTCATGTGCTACCTGACTACTACAACCTTTACTTTCTTTTCTTTCCTTTCTCTCTCTTAATAATTTTTCTGCCCGGAAAACTGTGGCTCTTATAAGATCACAGACGTTAGAGCTCATGGAAACTAAACAATGTTGGACTTAATAAAATACAAGTCTCTAGTATGATGCTTTGATAGTTTAAAAAATGCCCATAAACATGAAAGAAAAACTAATTAATCACAATTACAATAACAAATTTTGCTCAGGAGAAGAAAGAGGACATATAGTGATATAAAATAGAAAGCAAAATCACATACAATAACAAATTCGGTATGTTCCCACTTCAGAGCTGAATTCTATCCCCACTGTCATTTTAGTTTCCTTGATTCTTGAATAAGGACAAAGTTCACATGAAAACTGCATCTATTACTCAAAAGGCTTTTTTTTTATGAAGGAACTTTATACTTTGTGAAGTTAGGAAGAAGCAAGTTACTGCTTTGGACATATCTAAAATAAATTCATCTGTGTTAAGATAAGGAGTGCTAAATACGGGGCGGTGTTTCTCAAGGGTAACCTCTGAATCTGCTGAAGTGTTTATCAACAGGATGAAATAGTTGTTAGCCAGACTTAGGAATGGGTCCCAAGGAATTAAAGGCCCCTTTTAGCTGACAAAGTTTATTGTGAATTTAGCGTCATCTACCCTAATCCCAAAGGATTCTTCACACCTGGGCAATCACCCAAGTGCTATTTAAGTTCATGTCTCAAATTAACTCAGTTATATGTTATATGTAATGAAAACTAACAGCCCAACAAATAATTTTACTTCATAAACATATCTAACAAGTGAAGGAAAGAATTCTTATTCTTTACGAGCCAAAGTTTCCACTCAATGTCTCAGACAAGGCTTCTTCAACACATACAAAAAAAGTGAGCTAGAAGAATGAGACTCTCATAAAAAGCCGAGCAACTCAGAGAAAGTTTTTCCTCCTCTAGTAATGATGTCCAGGCCAGGCATCTGCCAAAAACACTCATTTTGGAAACATTATTTGTCTTGCTATTCACTCAACATCCACCGCATAAACTGTGTTTGCTATAAACAAGGTAGTATCCGTGGTGTCATATGTAACACCAATGGAAAGAAACCCTGCCTGTGAGTATCTGTGGCCTAAAGCCAAATGCAATGCGGAACACCCTTATTTAAAACACAATAATAAGGCATAAGGAAATTTTCTGAGGATGAGGACTGTATTTCTTTATGCTAGGAGAGCAGGCAATTTTTATAATTGATGATACCTCGTTTTCACAACATGTGTGTTGTGTTGATTCTGTTCAGTAAGAACTGAGAGAGGCAGTGGGGAATTTGTGATTACTACAGAACCAGAAGATGGCATCTAGGTGATAAAGGTAACATCCACCATAAGGGAAATGCTGCAGCAGGATGTGTGTACACACAAAGGGCTGGGTTGTGGGGACTCTTGCTTATCATGATAGAATTCTAGGGTAAGTCAGGAGATGCTCTCCAATGATTGCTCTTCTGAGGTTTTCTTTTCCCACAGTACTTGGCAGCCCAGAATGGTGGCAGTAGGCAGTGACAAGTGGCTCCCTCTAGTGTTCGAGTTCCAGGCAATCCTTGCAGGTAGTTTCCCTCCCTAATCCTTGGTAGCAGAGACTTTGGCTCTGAAGACTAGTCAGTTCTTGAGCTTGTCTGGCAGCCCGGACCTGCAAGTCCTCTTCCTCTGGCTCCTTGAGACTTTCATCTTTCTTTAAACCACTCTTCGCTCTTAACTGTAGCTCTGCCTCTTCTTCATCTTCCTACAGTAGACACCTGTTATTTTGTTTTTTGTTTTACTCTTATCAGGAAACCCCCATAGCTCGGCAGTCACTGACCAATCTGCTGACTAGGGGTGGTGGTCACTTATGATGACTACACTACAGAGCCAGGGTAGGAGCCAGAGGATACATACACTGCTCGGACCCCGGGGGTCCACTCAGGAATCAGTCACGGATATGGTCAGGAACATTCAGGCATGGGTGCCCTTTGCCAGATGAGTGAACCCAGATCTGTGGCTGCTCCCAGCAGACAGGTCCACCACCATGTGGCCACCTCTTCTGTGTGTAGGCAACCATGCTAAGGCTTCCACTGCTCCTTCAACTGCCCATAAAAGCTTGTCAGCAGGCTGTGCTGGTCATCGGAGGCCCACATCTCAGACACCAGAAGCTGGATGCCCACCATTGTTAATCAGAAGCCAGCTCGAGCTGCCACAGCCACTGGGATCTCTTTGGCTGTCAATTAGAAACTATCATTCCTGCTGCCTCTTTGTTTGTCACCATCGTTGTCTTAGAGGTTATTGCTGACGCCTCCACTTAGGGTCTTCTTTCTGCTATTTCTTCCTGATCATGCTTTGACCCTGTTACTGGATGTTGGCAACAGGAGACAACCTGAGAGTAGCCTTACTGCGCTAACCTGGCAGCACAGCGGTGTCTCTCAGATGACTTTGTGAGTGAGACTGTGTAGCCAGCTTGTCTAGCCTAAGAAGGTATGTTCGGGCCAATCACAGCCATTTGTTTTGGACCACCCATCACAGCCACTTCTCCAGGCCAATCATAGCCTTCCACCTCAGCATCAGTCTCTCCACCAGGGACATACTTCCATTCTGGCCAAGGTGGACACTGTTACAGAGTCATCTAGAGTTCACCGGGGCTGATTTATAGTAGCAAATGTCTGGTACAAACTGTTTAAACAGTCCTGGATCAGGCTACACCTTTGGCAGCCATGGTATTCAGTCCTGGCATAATTGTCTCAAGGTGTCTGTGGTCGCTTCATGATGGCTGGGTGCTGGCATGAGGCTTGTCATGCTGGATATAGGGCTGGGTATTTTCACTCAGGGCAGCAAAGGAGATTCTGATAGCTGTTTTGTGGGAAGACAAATCACTGTGTGTCCAATGCCTGTATTTATAGCAAATTGGACATCAGGGTACTCACAATCTAAATTGAAAGAACTCATCACTAACCCTAATAGTGATATAACAATACTTCAGCAATGCTTAATACATGCTCAGTGCTCCAGGGAAAGGAGTCTCCTCCATCAGTCTCAGAACTACATTCAGTTATGGAATCTTCCATGAAAATAATCATACACACTTATAAGAAAGGGGGTCTCTGTCTATAATAGTCAAGTCCCAGAAAGGCCAGGATCTTTCCAAGCAGACAGAAAAAAGCAAGTGGTTAAAAGCAATGGTTTTCTGTAAGTCATGGATGTTTCTTCCAACAAACAAACAACCAGCATGCAGTTGATCAATGTGTCAATGCAGACCAAAGTTGCTGATTTAAGATTACAAACCCCTATGGCTAATTAAATCATAAATTGAAACCCCAAGGTTCTCAAAGTTATAAAAGGCAACATATGTATTTAAAAGTCATTTTGAGGGGGAAAACAGTAAAGTAAGCAAGAAACAAAAAGTGTGTGTGGTTGTAGGAGAGGTGGTCCTGTTAGTCTCAGCTCCACTGCTGATTGGCTAACGGAGCGCTGATTTCAGAGAGCCTCAGCAGCTTAAATTAAAGCTTTGGAGGAATCTTGGCAGAACTCAGAAGCAGCCTTAGGACAGTGCAATACAACTTTCTTATTGGTCAATTAAAATGGTCTTTAAATTGCTCATTTGAAGACAATGAAAAGAATGTGTAGAAAAGCATGCATTCTTTAGCTGTGACATGTTTTCTAGGGTCTATTTTAGACATTCTATTGTATACTAATCTAATAGAGCAGGAGAATTTCAAATTTGGGATGGGAGCCAGTGTGTAAAATGTTTTTCCAAACTATCTTCCACAGATTAAAAGTATGTTTCAGAGATAAATTAATTATAGTGAAACCTTTAGGAACAGACTGAAAGCAGGGGATGCATTACTCACCCTGGTGAACTCCATTCTCAAGACATGGAGAAAAGGAGATTGACTTGGGTTGCCTGAGAGATCTGTGTTGGACACAAGAAAGAATTTTCTAGAAGTTAAATTCTTAAACAATTCAACTGTTACTATAGGCAAGTACTGTATTTTTCACACTTGATCAGAATTTACAAACAAAATTAATATATTAAATACAAAAGAAAGTTGGTGTTGACATAGAGTCTGTTATGAAGCTATATCATCTATTAACTACAGGACCTCTGGAAATTTATCTTAACCTGTATGAATCTCACTTTTAGCACTGTAACCTAAGATAATCTTATAATAGGGTGACTAGGTAGTACCTGAAGATACCAAGTTATAAGCCCTTGGAAATGTAAATATTATCTTATTTTTTTCAAATTGACTTTACATATGAAATTTAATTTAGGATTTTACCATGTGAAGAGTCTACTGGGTAATTTTTTTTCCAAGAGAGGCTTAAATATTCCAACTCTATTAGGTATCTTTAGAAGACAGAAGCAGAAGAATACTTCACACAAAAATGCATAGGATAAAATATAGCGAAGATGATGGCAGTGAATTGTTTTTGTTGATGAGAAAATTTCAGGCCTATTTATAAATTGGCCATTATGATGGCTAAGCTCCATTGTTCACTTGACTAGATTTAGAATCACTATGCAAATATATCTCTCTATGATGGCATTTTCTGTCTTAACATCCAAGTGATGAAAGCGTCACAAAACATGTTTCTCTGTTATTGTTATTATTGCCTTGTTGGCGGTGTTTTTTCCTGAAATTGGGCCTCACAGTCCAGGCTGGCCTGGAACTGATGGCTTACTTCATGATGATCTTCCATTCACAGCCTCCTACCTCAACTTCTGAAAGGCTATGATTTAGAAAGCATGCACGACAACGTCTGGCTCTCCATCCATAGTCATTAAATTGGCAAGTACAAGAATTTACTTAACAAATGGTCTTGTACTTGAAGGTGACAGTGCTGTCCCCAGAGCCATCTAAAGTTCTCAGGGACAGAAACAAGAGAGCTTTACATTCTTGACCATTATTTTTGAGACCTGTGTCATGATCAGAGTAAGTCGTGATCTTTGAGAACCAAGTACTAAAAAGTCCAAATTTGAGACCATTTGGTTATCCAAGGGAATCTACATAAAGTCTGCATCACAGAGTTCAGCCAGAGATTGCTGAAAAGAGGGCAGTTCAAATAGAGTTTACCTAAGCAAAACCTAAAACTTGACATGGCTTTTGTTGATCTATATAGGTCTATAATGGGGAATTGGGCACTTGATACCCGCTGCTTCAGAGAGTCAAAGTCAGGTGATCAATGGTATAGGGAAGAGTGAAATAAAATGTCAACTTTTCAGGAGAGAACTTAAAAGTCAAAAGAAAAGCATTAGGGTTAGATTTTCTCCTCAGCCTTAAACAGTAAAAATGTAAACAATGGTTACCATGAAAGTGCTGCGGACTAATCCTTAAGAATGAACTTTTAGTTTTAATAAGCATTTATTTACACCTAAAACTCAGGCTGGCCATTTCCTGCTTGGAAGATTAAATCTCAGGAATGTCAACTAATGATTTCCAGGATAAGATTCATACAAAAAAAGATAGGAATCCATGAGTAAATTGAGATAGTTTCTTTAGATTTGACTAATGTTATAGACAAACAACACAGAGGGTGCAGAGTCCTATCTGGCCGTCATCTTGTATATTCAAACAGTATGCAAGAATTTAAAATTTAGCAGGGAGCTTTAGTCATAATTTACCCAGAAAATACAACAGCTAAACACTTCTTAAGTTATTCTTCAACTCAGCAGTCACTACACTGGCACAGGTACTTTTGAGTCCCCATTTTGTCACCTACTCATTTGGTGACTATGGACAACTAGCTAAAACCTTCTCATGCTTCAGGCTCAGTTGCAAAAAAAACTTAATAAAAATTTCTGAGCCATATTGATAAATAAATAGCATGTATGAACATGTTGTGTTGCCTATATACATCTTTATGTGGATATCTGCACATGTGCACATGCATGTAGAAGCTGGAAGTGAGTGCCAGATGTTTTTTCTTGATCACTCACTGCCTTATTTTTTGAGACAGGGTCACTCACTGCTCTGGGCTTCATGGACTAGCTGAATTGTCTGATCAATGAGCTCCAGGAATTTGCCTGCCTCTCCCTTTGTCACCACCTCCTTAGAAATGGGGTTATGGATGCATCCTGACACAGCCAGCTTTTTATATAAGTGCTGTGAATACAGGCTCAGTCCTCATGCGTGGGAACCAGGTATTTTACTAAGTCTTCCTCAGCCCACTTATGAACACATTTATTAAAAAGTAATCTCATATTGTCAGTAATATTTTATATCAGTTGAGGAATACTGATCATAACAATAGGAACGTCTTCAGATTCAGTGTCTTAATATACTGGCAGCTTATTTTGTGTTATTCAATACATGCTCTCACTGTTATATGGTGGGTTTGCCTTCTCATAATAATAACTGAAAAACAAAATTGTGTCCGTTTTGTAATTCAATCATCCCTAACTCTGATGACTCTCCTGCCTTAACTCTACCAGAAAGGGAAATACGGTGCCATAACTGTAAAAGTCCATTTGGATAGAGAAGAGCATATCTTAGGTCAATTAGCTACATACTGCACATAGATGTGGGGAGCCTTGATGTAGCTACCTCCTTGTGAACTATCTTCCTCCTATTGGTAACTGAGCAGTGTGGAAAGGGTAAAACACATTTTAGGTAGATGGCTAGCCATCACTGCCTCAGTCAACTCTTTTTTCTGAATATCTTTCTACACATCCACTCTTGCCTAGACTGTGTGATTCACGCTTCCATCCAGTGATAGAACCTGACCCAAACCGTAGCGATTCTGAAGAATACACTCTTTTCTCCACCAGACTCATTATGTGGCTATTTATAATCTATTCATCCATGAATCAAAAGGCAAATGCCTTTCTTCCACACCCTGATACCCAGCATGCAATGTTGCTGCAGGGAAAGGACGATCACCATACAAACACCCCCTGGACAAAGAGAAGATTGTACAGCACATGGCAGTCCCTCCTTCGTGTTGGACATGAAATTCTGCCAGGCAGGGTGTAGATCTTGGCAATGACAAAAGCTCTCTGATGAGACTTCGGCTTAGAATTTCATTGTCAAAATGATTCTTTCAAAGTTCCCACGTTTCTGATCTAGCAGAGAATTCTGTGAGCCAATAAAGAAATCCACCCAATTTTCCTTTAATCTTCATGCAGAATAGAGCACATTGTCTAACAGAAGTAGCAGTGAGGTTTTTCCAATTTTATGTCATCCATTTGAGTTCTAGTTTTCAACCCTGTCAGTCTTTAGGTTTTAAGGATTTAATCTGCTGTCTTTTATTAAAGCTTTCAAATAGTAAATTCTTATCTGAATTCATACCTTTCTGATAGCTGCTCATAAGATACAATAAGAAGCAATAAGTGGAAATTATAATCTCCTGCTTTCCAACTTCTGGTCCTAGAGTCACAGCCTTGAAGGCATATGACCTAATTATCAACAGGAGCAGTGTTATCAAAAATATGCTATTTTAAAACATGCCTGTTGTTTATTTCCCCCAACCTCTAATGTCTATTTTTATCATCACCCAATGTTTGAAAATAATACTACATATTTTTGAAAATATCAATTGTCTTTCTGGTACTAATCTGTCTAGGTAACAGTAGTAGTAGAATAAAAATAATTTCACATGTGGTATGTATTTGTTTCCTACTAATAATATATCAATTTATGGAAGATGCTAATGTTGTGTCCTGGTTCTTTTATATCAGTTAGGGGATTGTTTGGTTCTGCCAGTAGGCAAAGGATGCGAGTATGGAGGATTCAATTAGTTTCTTAAGATAGCAGATCAATTGTACCTTACATCATTGCCTTTTATATTTCAGTGCTTAGAGAAAGTCATATTACCAAACTTGGACACATGTAAACTGAAAATGAACTTTCATTTTCCGGCTGCCCAGACCTGAATAATCACACAGAAATTATATTAATTATAACACTGTTTGGCCAATAACTTACGCATGTTCCTAGCTTGCTCTTACATCTTAAATTAACCCATCTCTATTAATCTATGCATCACAACGAGGCTGTGGCCTTACAGGCAATATTCTGTCATTTTTTTTGACACTGCATGGTGTCTCTTCAACTCCACCTACTCTCTCTCTCTCTATCCCTGTTTGGATTTCTTGCCTGGGCTTTATTCTGCTAAGACACTGGCCGAAACAGCGTTATTCATCAACCAAAAAAAGCAACACATATACAGAAGGACAATACAATCAGACAAGTTATATTTATATCTTGTATAGTTATAATAATACCTAAGATATAATTATACAATAATGTAAAAATATGTGTATAATTATATATAGCTGATTGGGAAGCTATCATCTAGCTATATTAATTTTAGTAACTTCTTGGTAAGTTTTCCTGTTTCAGTGTTTTCTCATTTAGATTCAACTCTTGTCAGAGCAACCACATCCAATTTCTTTATTGCTTTGTATAGTTGCTCAAAGGCATCCTTGAAAGAGACGCGTGTCTTCAGAAGTGGTGCATATAGTATTTACAGCACTTTCTTGCTTCTTAAAATTTCTCACTGTCTGTGCTGTTCAAATATCTCCTGAATCCTGCCAGACTTTATAATGTCTGAAGCTACCAGTCTGGCTGAGATTTTATTCATCTCTACCATGAGTGTAGCAGTGACCCTGATTTGGATATGCCACTTTTATAGACTATTTCTTACACAGCGAGAATCTTGAATCTGTCACTATTGCACGGTTTCGGCTCATTCATAATAACTTCAAAGTCCTGTGTACTTTGTGGCTTTCATGACACTCCTCTGGGAACTCTTCTGGGTCTTATCTCCTCCAGTTCTGCTCTTTGCCACTCTTCTCCAGTTTCAAGGGCTTCTTGCTTAAAAAAAAAAAAATCCGAGAATGCAAACTCAGACTTGTTCTCACTGCTGCTTCCATCTTTGATCTTAGCTCCCAGATAATTCCAGGGCTTTCTATTTGTGCCCTGCAGAGACAGTAGAATGTCTTCCGTGACTAACTCGGCCAGAGAACATTTGCTTGGCATCAGCATTCTTCAACTCACTGCCACAGTTTCTTTTCCTTTGTAGTATTCATGGCCACTGCACATATCTTGTGCTTATTTATTGTCTATTAACACTTACCATCAAGAATGCAAATTAAAAGGACAAATTCTGTCAGTTTTGTTCAGAGTCTAGCTTACTACTAATCTCATGGTAGGTACTCAGTTCATTGTCTACATATATTGTTATACTAATATTCTTCAGTCTTATATATTACTCTACTTATTAAACAGATATTCTGAGTTATGCAGATTATTAATTGAAGACAGGGGTTCAATAAAACTACTTTTATTTTAAATTAGTAAAAATTTGCCCAACTAGGCATTTTACTTGTCTTGATTTCACTCTCATATAAAGGATATTGTTGATGGGAGGCCGCTTGTTTGTTTCCTGGCTGACTGGCAGTTCAGACCCGAAATAATCACACAGAAACTACATTATTTAAATCACTGCTTGGCCCATTAGCTCTAGCTTCTTATTGGCTTACTCTTGCATCTTAATTTAACCCATTTCCATTAATCTCTGCATCACCACGAGGTCCTGGCCTACCAGCAAAGTTTCATCACTTCTGTCTCCAGCAGAGGCTCCATGGCTTCTCTCTGACTCTGCCTCCTTTATCCCAGCATTCCATTTAGTTTTCCCCACCTAACTCTGTTTTCCTATAGCTCTGCTATAGGCCCAAAGCAGTTCCTTTATTAACCAATGATATTCACAGCATACAGAGGAGAACCCCACATCAGGACATTTCTCACAATTGTGCAAAAGCAATGTGAGACTAAGCCTATCAATGCATATGTCCAGTTCCAATAATATCCAAGGATGGATGAACTTTAATTATAATAATTAATAATATTAATAATTGTTATGTTAATAGTTTCATTGTCTGAACTAAAAATTCATCGTGTTTTAATGTTTATTATTTGCTTCTAGGTAGTCATCCTAAAATTTTCATTTTTAATTGGAAGTTGTGAGTTTTGGTATCAGTTCCAAGTATACTACATTTCAACAATGCATTATGAATGAGGAAGCAACTGCCTGCGAGATTCTCAGCTGCCCCTTGAATACAGAAAATGCTAAGAGCATATATATGGTGAGTCCCCTCCCAAAACATGTTTTCCATCTTGCGAACCAGATTTTGCACGGTAAAACACAACTTGACAGTAGTCTGCCTCTAGAATACAAACTGCATCCCCTAGAAGCCAGATCAGCTCAAGTGAATAAGGACACAAAAAGCACTAGGTGAGGAATGGAAGCCCTCAGCAGTTTTAGATTATAGATAGTCGTCCTCTAAAATGTGATTCTAAAAGTTAAGAAAGCTGGGAAATATTTTATCCCCAACAAAATTTAAACAATATGAGAAAATGGGATGAAAAATCCCTTTATATTTGTTTAAGTGATTTGATTAATTTGGAACTCATGTTGTGAAATAAATAGCTAATAAAACAATTAAAAGTGCAGCTGTTTTGGCCACAGATTGGCTTGATAACAAAACGCCTTTCTTCCTTCCGTGCCAGCAGTGGAGAGCTTCATTGTAGGTTTATCTACTAGGTAAGTCAAGACTTCATTGTCTTCACATCTCCTTAAAAATGTTTTTCTTTGAGTTAGTGAATATCAAATTTAAAACACTTCTAATTTTCTTCCAGTGGCAAATTCTTTCGAATATTGTGTTTTGTCAATACATTTATCTATCTAAAATATCTTTCAGTGTTACTTCCTTAACGTTATCTCATCTTGCTAATTTCAAAATCTCCTGAAGTTCCCAAATCAGAGAATGTAAGAAGCAAGACACAGCAAAAGAACTTTTAAATAATGGAAAAGTTTTCTATTAATTCACTGAATTTGTTCATATATCAAAATGAGTTTTCAAGCACAAGATTTTTTATTTTGTACTTACAAGGTATGTGAACTTAAGGGAGATGTAGTCTGTCTATATCTGAGCTTAAGAGAAACAAATTCTGGAAATCTAGAATTTATAAAACTCGTACAAATATATTCTTAAAATGATGCAGAAGAGTGAGGTCTGATGACTCATGCCTGAGGCAGGAGGATTGTTGTGGGATATGTGGTGAGCTTCATGCCAGTCTGCACTATAAAGTAAGACTCAAACAACAAAATTTCTAAAATTAATACATGAAAGAAGATGCAGAGGAAATGACAATTTCTTCCATCTGAAATAACAATGAGGAGTATAAAAAAGATGCAGATTTCTAACCCAGGATTAAAGAAAGGCTAGATTTCACAGAATTAGGACAACATAGCTGAACCAAAAAACAGATGAGAGAGTACAATTTTAAGTGCCCAAAGAAGAGAGACTAATTCACAAAGACTCGTACCTTACTGATAATCTTCAGTGATGGAATAAAATGAACACAGAAGCATGGAGCAAATGGAAACTCAGATCAGCATGGGTATTCAAATTTTGTTTGCAAACTTTCAAAGATGCTTGTTAAACAGCCCCCAAAGCCCCTGCTTTAAAGACCTAAATCAATCATAAGTATAAATATTTGCAAATGCTGCAATAGCTGGAGAAATACATTTGTTTTTAGAATAAAATTTCCATATTATTCAATTAGAGCCAGTAGAACTTGAGAGGTACATATGCCCACGTACCATTCAGAATAAATGTAGGTAGGCTCTGCTTTCACTTTTATATTATTACTGTTGCATCTAGAACTTAACAAGAGTCCATTTCTACAACATAATTTTATCTCATCTATTTTTATGCTTGAAAAAACTTTATTGATATAACACATTGCTAAACAACATGATCCCTAATAAGAAGAACACCCATTTATTTCTCTAAGCTAACAAATAAGTGTGCTTTGAGGTTCTAATAATAATAGCATTGACTCTGTGAAAACTCCACACCTATATCATGAATTTTGATAAAAAATTACTAAACAAAATAGTTTTATAGGTTACTCTCCCACAGTGATGAATGAGGGAGTATATTTGCAATTGGCTCAGCATTATAAATATCATTTTTTCACCAGAAGGAAACAGGCCATGCCAGCAATTCTATCCTATTTTCCACCTTTATAAAAGATCACCAGGAAAAGTTGTTCACAAAATAAGGAGACAAGAATGTGAAGGTTACTTTCACAGAAATGTCAGGATTCTTTGACCTCTATGGGTCATTCATGCCAAAATTCACATGGTAATCTATCATCAAAAATTATTTTAATGACCTACCAGTTGACAAGTAGATTAAGTTTGCCTTCAGTTCTGTTGAAAACTAGGGAACCACCTGCCTGCAGAAAATGAGGGAGACCTAATCATATCAAAAGCCATGTGACCAACCACAGGCATCACAGGGAAAAACCAAAGACATGTTCATTCATTCTAGCTGGGGAGAAAAGTCTCTCATCTGTGCCACTCACACAAAAAAATAAAGTTAAGATCCAACAGCAGAGTTGACAGCTAGAGCATGACCAGATGCAAACGTAAGTCATAGCAATGCTCATTTAAACACCCAAATTAATGCTGACCAATTAGCATACTTAAGATATAGCCATTACACTAAAGTGTGGAAACTGAGGTTTCATGAAAGAAGTTGCACTGAGGGGAAAAAATAATTTTACAGTTTTTTTCTATTGGGGGTACTTTTTTATTCAGCCAATTTCTCTTCTAGGAAGCCATAAATGATTTTTAGTAGAAAATGTGGATTGCGATGTGCAATGTACAAATGAGATTCCTTACTAATCTCTACTTTTTCCTCCACAAGAACCACGAGAAGTGGAACAGAAAAAGGAAGCCCTAAGTCACACCATGGAGCTGAGTGAAGCTAACTCTAAGACGTACTCAGCTCTTGCTTTGAGGATAATTCAAGACAGCTTTCTCCCTCTTTACGGCTATTATGTTATTAATAATATGAGATAGTTTCTTCACCCTAGAATACCTTCTTACTGTCTTTTAAGGTGAAAGACAGGGACTCACTAGGAAAGTACAATAAAGCCCCATACAGAAAAACTTTAAAAAAATGCAAAAGAGACAGGATAAAGGAGTGTGCCCCCGTGAAACTGACTTCCCCTGTGTCTTTGTGCTTGATATGGCAGGCAAAGGGGCCTCCTTCTTATCTTCCAAGCACTCCTAAACATGCAACTTAGAATGATTTTTGTAGAAAATTAGTAAAATTCACAAGAGACTCCTATAGATCACCCAATAAATTTTAGTTTCTAATAGTAAAGAAAGGAAAAATGAAAAAATACAAAACTTGCTCATCTTCATTTGGTGCTTGTCAAAATCAGGGTTTGAGGACTAAAGACTTTCAAAAGTAACACATTATTGACAGCTTGAGGTAATATATACAAACATATATGTATATACTTACACTTTGCTATAATAGCTTAATTTCTCAAAGTAATATTAAAAATAGGCAATTAGCCAGTCAATGGTGGTGCATGCCTTTAATCCCAGTACTTGGGAGGCAGAGGCAGGATGATCTCTGTGAATTCGAGGCCAGCCTGGTCTACAAGAGCTACTTTCAGAACAGGCTTCAAAGTTACTGAGAAACCCTGTCTCAAAAAAACAAAAACAAAAAAAGGTAATTAATTTTTTAAATTGCCCTTCTAATACCTGACCATATCTACTACATACCAAGCAGACACACACATACACACACACACACACCACACATGAGCACACGCATGCACATGTACACATACAAACCCTTTTGATCTTTGAAATAGTGGAAAGAGGAAAAGAAAATGTGTTCTGACTAGATTTGACTGCATCGCCGATAACCAGATAGAGTTCTGTATCAATCTACTAGTCTTTTGGAGAAGATAGATTTAGGGTAGTTACTAACTGATGCCCTTGTATCAGAAAGTCTCAGAATTGTTAACAAGGGTTCTAAATGAGGAAGATAATGAATTGATCCAGGTATAGGGTGCTGAGAAGGGTTCTAGAGTAATACACTTCTAGAGGACTTTCTCTTCAGCTCATCATCTTTTAGAGATTATTCTGATCCATCCAGCTGTTACTCATCTTTCTCGTAGAAAACTGAGAAAAATAAAATTGCCTAAAGTTAGTTTTAGATTAAATTCTAGTTGTTGGAGAATAAACATTCAAAAGTCTTAGATTTATCTGAAAAATGTAAAAATGTGAGGAGTTAGAAAAACTGCTATTTCTAGAACAACTAGAATAAAAATGCAGAATACACAGTGAATTAGACAAGAGCAGGAGTTGCATGTGTTTCACCAAGCTCGAGTCTGCTGTTACATAACCTCTAAGACATGACTCAATTTTATTTTCAAAACTCACAGCTTTGTTCTTCTTTGGCGATAAATACCCCATAAGATAAAGTTACAACTCGTCTTTCAATGTGGAAAATATGCATATAACACTTTAGAAGAGAACCTGGGTGCCTCGCAATGGTTGCTCTATTCAGAAGCCTTGGGAAAAAGGTATGACTTTATAACTGATCAAAGCAGCCCTATGCATGGACTGGTTCTACCATTTTTAATAAGCCTCTGGGATTTTCTTTAATAATGTTCTCAGAAAGTAAGAAAAAGAAAATCTGGGTTGGTTTCTGTGACCACATATTTATCCTGTCTACGTGTCTCATGTCTCAGTGAGCACTCTCCGAGCACTCAGGCTTGGGGAGCACTCTCTGAGAACTCAGGCTTGGTGCCCTTCCAAGTCCTCTTTAAATCATACGCTGACGAATGTAAGGACAGGCTCTGGAAGCAAAAAGGAAAGCGTGGTGATCAAACTGGGTGCGGTATTCAAGGTAATCCTCAAAGCCTGAAGCTAAGCAACATGAAATAACTCAACGTCTCAGAATTCTTATCTATAGTAAGGTCTATTTTTACCTGATTTTCTTCTTAGTGGTTTTACCAGTCATAAGAATTTGGTAGGAAGAAAAGAAAAAAAAAAAGCTCTAATCATTATCACAGAGATATCGTCCATGTCTTCAATGATCCAGGTCATGTGAATGAAACACAAATACTAATCGAAAAATAACTAGGAGAGAATCATATGTTACATGAAGTACTTGCTGGCTAATCATGTGTGTTTTATGTGTAACTTTAGAGTACCACCAAACCAAGGAAATGTCCCAGCAGGTAATGCTTGCATATAAGAGAAAATAATGCTTTAATAACAGTATATAATCCAACTGCCATGCACGACATGCAGGGAAGTCTGATGTCTTTAACTGCTTTGGCTAACATGCATTATCAATAGAGTAGTTGTTCGCCAATGATTCTAAATTCCAAGACTTCTTGTAATTTCTATACTTGCCTTGGCTTAACATGAGAAATGCATTTGTATCTGTAGCAAGAAATACCACAGAAATTCTGAGAATTAAAATAATGGAAATCTTTTACTTGACATTTTACATAGTCACAGCAATATTGAGATCTTATGTATAAGGAATAAAATGTACATATATATATAAGGGGTAAAATAAATCAAAATATCTATCATTTAGTTGGTTTATGGTTTGCAGCAATAAATTTTAAGAGCATCACATTTTTCTGTGGTAGCTGTCAAAGTGAATTTGGGCAGCACATGGTTCTATTCACTGTGAGAATCTTAGGCATGGAAGAGAATTGGGAGCTGAAAGAGGGTGACTCTAATGCAGAAGTGAGTTAAGACTGTATCCCATATCCCATCAGCCATAGTACAAGACTTGGTTGGACTGTAGAGGTTGGACACATGCTGCCTTTGTGCTAGAAGAACTGCCACTCACCAGTCATTAGAGCTTGTCAGCTCTACTCTGGGGCCTCCGTGAGATCAAGCAGCTGACTTGAAGATACGGGAATCCTTTGTTATTACAAAGCAAAACTATTTATCTTCGGTGGAAACTGGCAAGTAATAGAGCCCTATGTTTTACTTCCACCTCTGACACTCACACTCCACTTTTTATCTCAGTAAGCACTTGTGAAAATACATCATTGACACACCCCTGGTGTGAGGCAAATAATAGAGTCATTGGCGGCCCTGTGAAGAGGGTTAAAGGAAAACTGGGCAGTTTATCCTTGTATTTATCTTTCTTCCAAGGACTCTTAAATGCTTTACTGTCTTGTCTGTTGCCACAATGGTAGTTGCAATAAAGAACAAAGATTATTTTTATTGAGTGTTTGTAGGAAGACATGTTAAATAACTCTACCCAAACCAGAAATATCACGGCAAATTTAATATTTTCCTGCTCTTGCTACTAAGTACACTGACTTTAAATATAAGCTAATTTACATTAGAGAAGGACAGGGAACGATGGGCTAGAAAACTCTGTCAATTATAGATAGACTGTGTAGAATCAAGGTGACCTGCCTTACCTAGACAAGGTATAACTGCCCTCCAAATTTACATAAAGAAGTTATAGAATTAAATCCACAGAGGTATAAGGGATGTTTTCTGAGCTAAGCATCACACAATTTGGAGAAGAGAGAACAAAGGAAAGCCAACCAGAGGGAAAAAAAGGGAAACTATCCAAGAAGTACAGTTGCCATGGGCACTTTCACTAAAAGGAACGAATCACACATCAGCTCAGAGAACAGAGCAAAAGAAGGCAGCCTGTTTATCAGGGAAGAAGCAGATTTTTAGACATCTCTCTGTAATGGTTCATTTCCTATATGCCCAAGATTCAGTTAAGGGATACTCAGAACTTGTGAACAGGTTAGAGCTAAGGTGTTTAGCATCTGAATCACTAGACCAAGGAGAGATTGTCCTTTATCAGGAGGAACACCTGTCCATCAACCCATTAAGATCCTGAATAGCATAATTTTCAGAGGTGAAATTGTGAAATTCTCTCTCTCTCTCTCTCTCTCTCTCTCTCTCTCTCCATCTTCTCCTGCCCCTGTACATCACAGCTTTTGGTCTTCAGACCTTCAAGATCTAATATAATAATCATTATATAACTGGCTTTCATCATTATCTAGTTTACAAATAATCTATCAACTTCCATAATGTATTAACAATTCTTATAATAAGTTCTTATAAATCTCTGTGTATGGTCCATATGTCATCTATCATATATCTATCTATCATCATAATCAATGTGAATTTTCTATACTAACTTCCTGTATTCCAGTTTATGTACCATTCTCAGAGAGGAACCAGATTACTATACTGTACACAGAAAAGTGAGAGGAGAGCTGTTAGTATTCAGGCATCTGTACTGGCCTGCCCTTGGGGTCCTCACAGAATACAGCCTGAGCTGTAGTCACTAAGAGCAAGCATCTCCTGAGCACCTATGCTATGTTCCCTTTTAAAACGTGGGCTTTGCCTACCTCTGATCTCTTTTCTTCTCTCTCTCTCTCTCTCTCTCTCTCTCTCTCTCTCTCTCTCCTTCCCTCCCTCCCCCCTCTGTCTCCCACTTCTCTTTCTTTCTCTTCTACCACTCTTGTCCCCAGGGACCAGTCTCTACACCCCTCTCTGCCCCCTTTTTCTGCACCTTCTGTCTCCTCTTCCAATAAATCTCCCATGTAAGCCTTGTTGCATGGTGTGACTTCTCTTTGCGGTGTTTTTAAATAAAATACAACATTGATTCCCTTACCAAGAAAGGCTCTCCTGATGCTTCTTCCTGCCTGCTGATCCCAGTCTGAGGCACACTGGGACCTTGGAACTCACAAAGGACAGCCTCACTTCTCCAGCTAATGGATCACTGGGCCCTTCCATCCAACACCAGTGTGATTGGTGAGGCCCCTCTTCACCTCTGGCCATTTTCCATGAGTGAGGACTCGTGCTTTGAGCATGGTTTTTTACTTTTCTTTTTTTCACTTTTTGACCTTGTCAAGCCCTGGTACCAAACAACCACAGCTCTCTCCGGATCAGAATCCTTAGCCCCTGCTCTGTGTTTGACAAAATCACTGAGAAGCCTGTGTCTTCTCGAAATCAACCCTCTGAATTCCTGAGATGCTAGGAATTAAAGACCCTTGGATCTCACTTATTTGCCTCATTCATTGGAGCTTTGGCATCATCTATACCTTCAACTTTTGCACTCAATGCTCGATTTAAGGGCATCTAAATTCATCTTTGCAGTTAGATCTGGCCCAAATATCCCTTAGATGTTGCTTTCCGATCTGCTCTCTTCCACCTGCAACAAATCTGTTTTCACGTTCGCTGATGGCTTTGCCTTCCAGTCAATACCAACAATTGGGTCTCTGGCAGAGTTATTCACCTCTGACCATTCCCCTTGATATGAGGCTTCCTTTCTCGAGCACAGTCTTTTCCTCGCCTTCTGGCCTCTCTCGAAGTCCTGCTATCAGGTGACTCTGTCTCTCTCCGGCTCAGAGTCCTTGGCCCCTGCTGTTGTGTAATGATGTAGCAAAACAGCTTGTGCTCACTCAGTCTGATCCTCCATGGATCCCTGGGAGGCCAGAGTATGCAGGCTTTGGATCTTCTTCATCTTCCTCTGCCTCATCCTTGGGAACTGTGTCATATACCTCCTTTCTCCCCTTGGGATGTCTTTTGGAGACCCAGTGACCACTCCTTTCAAATCAAATCTGGCCTCAATATTCTTTGAACCACAGTCAGGAAACCAAGAAAGAATTCTCCATTTTCTTTTATTACTTACTCCCAAACCTGCTTGTCTGGCTGTTCTCCCTCTCTAAATGTGCTGTCTGTTTGCTGCAATGTACAGGTCAGATGAAGAAGCCTGCTTCCTCTTGCTCAGCATATACCGATTTTTTCTTTTCTTTTCTTTTCTTTTCCTCAACTTCTGTTTAATTCTGCGTCTATGTTTCTTGTGACCTCCAGGGAGTCAACTTGTATCCACCTTGAACAGCATTTTTGTCAGGTCCAAGTGGCACCTGACAATTCCACAGGGCCCCAGGATGTGGCCAGAACTCCAACTTTCTCAGATCCCCCCAAAACTGCCATGCCCCCAGGTCAGCATGAAGCAGTCTCAAGAATACAGTGTCCTCATCCCCACTTTACCTGCTACCCCTTTCTAACTCCTCGCCTTTTTATAATAAACAAAAGAGTGGAACGTTAGCATTCAGGCATCTGCACTAGCCTACTCTTAGGGTCCTGAGAAGGTATGTCCTCAGCTCCAGCTACTAAGAGCATCCACTGTGCACATTTGCTAGGTTCCCTTTTAAAAGATGGGCTTTGCCCACCTCCTGTCAATTTCCCTCTTTCTCTCTTTCTGTCTCGGTCTCTCCCTCTTTCTCTTTCTCTTTTGCCACTATTGTCCCCAGGGACCGTTCTCTGCCCCCCTCTCTACTCCCTTCTCTGCCCTTCCCTCTCTTCTTCCAATAAACCTCCTACGTGAACCTTTTTGCATGGTACGACTTCTCTTCATGTTGTATTTAAATAAATTGCAGTAAGAGTCTCACTAATTTCCATCTCCAAGAACTGGAAAATCTCCAAGAATTCCAAATGATGACACCCAGAAAACAGAGGTACCCTCCACATAGTGTTAATGGGTTTATTATACAATGAAAACTGGCAAAATGATATTGCATAGTAAGGTCTATACGAGATCAGGTTAAGGATCCTGACTTACTCAGAGGACAAAGAGAGTTTCCAGAGCAAGGAGAAACAGCCTTTCTTAGACAGTTCTAGCAACATTTTGATAAACCCATTTTTATTTATAAACTGTTGATGCAGTTACTTGTTTCCCTCAAAATCCCTGGACATTTCCTAAGATCCTTGCGGAGTTAGTGTAATGCTAATTTCCACTAGTGTTCTTATCTATCTGAGTCCATGTCTTTACAACTTGATCCCTTGATCGGTGAACTCTGAGAAGCCCTTGTCTGTTCATTTCCAGAAAGAAAGGCTGGTGTGAATAAGGGTCTCTGTGTTTCCTACATGTCTGGCAAGAACTTAGGAAAGGAAAAAAATGAATAGCCTAAGATTAGAGTCTCTTTGAACCCCAGTATGCTCAGGACTCTGGCTCTGATGACGTCACTTACACATCAGTATCTATCTCTCTTGTTATCATTATTCTGCAGAGACTGTTTTAGTTAAAACATCAGAAAGTCCTTTACGGCACACAGTGTGCACAAGCTATCAACAGCCTTATTTGTCCTTCTGCCGCTTGGTTCTCTCTCTCTTTCTCTCTTCCCTCTGTCCTGTTTTTAGCACAGAGTTGAGCTCACTGTTTTAATCCTGCTAGCACACTCTGCTGTACACTGGTGACATCACATTATGATGTGCTGCCCCTGACACTGCTCTCTGTTCCAGCTGACTAACTTGGAGTTTATGTCCATCCTTCCTTTGGTCTTGGCAGCAACTCAGCAGTAATTTTTCTCACAAAATGATTGTGTAGTGTAAGTATTTCCAACATTTTCTTGACAGTTTTCCAATGTGATTTTCTAGCCCTGAGGAGGGGACCAGGAGTTACTTGTGAACTTACCTGATATATTGTGACATCTGGATATGATATATGACCAACCAATTTATTTCCTATTTCACGTAGTACTCTATTCACTTCATTTTCCTGTACCTTACAGAACCCACTAAAACACATGTTACTAGAAAGATACCATAGCTGCTGGTTTTGGACTTTAACTTAAAATGATCTAATCATAATAGAATAAAATGTCATTGGAAAATTTCAATGCATTAAAAAGTAACGTCTCTCAAGTTTTACATGCTAGAGTATAAGAAGAAAGACAGCCTCATCTGTCGACAAGATTTGGGGCATTAATTAATGTCTCATTAGGAATACATACTGAATTTTGTACATTTAATATAAGTACACATCAGAAAATAACTAAAATGATTCATGAAATTCTTTTATTTGAAATTATAAATAATTAGCAAATACCTCTAAAAATTAAAGTCCTTTTGAGGTATGGAGCAGTGTCAGTCTTCACTCTCATTCCTATGCCTTGCAGAGAGGAACACAAAAATGAAAGACGCCATGAGAGATGGGAAGCCAAATTGAAGCGTTGATTGGCCTTCTCCTGAGATCCTCTTTCTAGATCTGACATTAGCAAAGACTTCCTAAAGTAGGAGTCAACAATATTTTGTTTAGGAATCTTGTAATAGAGCACAATATGATATAAATCCCTCCAACATGATATAACCATATGCAGAACCCTGGTGTATCTGTGCTTTATACTGAACGCTTTCAATAGTGAGCTGGACAATGTAAACCTCAAACCTAGTAAACAGAAAACATTAAAAATGCATTGATTGGTAGTGGCATTGCTGAGAGCACTAGCAAGAACTTCGGCTGTGGATGTGCCTCTGCTAGGCAGCATCAATGTCAGTCGAAGACAGTAGTCTTCCACCTCCTCCTTCTGGAGCATCATAGTCCATCTGCTAATCTCTCATGTCTTTAGCACAACAACATCACTTCTGTTTCCTCCCTTTCTCTACAGTAAAATGTGCAGCATGAAAGAACTCATCTAAGTTTGAAGCAATAATAACAAGTTTAACAGCACTTTCATTTACCAGAATGACTTCAAAATTAATATTGATATTGATAGAATTAAGGATGCTAAAACAAACAAACAAAACAAAACAAAAACAAAATCTTAATTTCAGGTTACTCATAATCAGAAGAGACATTAGAAATGACTGTAATACTCAACATGATCAGAACTATTTAAAATATACATTATGTATATATTTAGATAGTTTAAATATGCACACACATATGCATGTGTGTGTTTCAAGTGATCTCTCATTGCATTATTTACATGTATAAAATTGTCAAATATCAAAATTAATTTTAAAAATCTAACTAACCCCTTCTATCCACAGTCTGAATGAGTTCTCTAAAGCAGTCTATTAGATAATAGACTAAGAAGAGATTGAATCATTTTTTGTTTGTTCCCAGGTGATAAAATTAAACAGCTTTTTTTCTCAATTCTGTGAACATGTAACTTTTAATTAAAATATTTAAATTAAGCAATGGAAATGACTTGAGTTAAAGCTGGGAATATTTCCTACTTGAAGCAATCAGAATATAGCTCACTCTCCACAAAATAATTAAAAACTTAAATCATAGGATTTACTCTTGACCTATAAACCTGAACCCAAATGTAGATAATCCTCAAAGAATAACAATTCTGGTCCAATATCCCAGGAAGAATGCCACCTACTGACACAGGAGCTGAGGAGGGGAAGACAAAGTTTAATGGCAGTTAGATATATCTGAAAGCAGCAATCCTTCTTTACACGTACAAAATACATTTTGATAAGAATCTTGGCTCCCAGGCAAATTGAACCATGGAAAATCAGCTCCCTGAGAGCTCCTGTCACAGGCCAGTGATGGAGGGATCCTTGTAAATTCTTAATCTGTCCTTTTTTTCTGGCCAGGACAATATAGCTCTGCTGAAAGGAAGGTCGAGTTGCTGAACCCCCACAGTAGGCAACCCAGAAAGCAATCAAGCCAAGCTGGCAGGGAGTAGACTCCAACCGAAATGTGCACTGGGGCCTTTTCTCTCCCTCTGCAGGTACCACAGAGAAGGGAGGATTCCTAGGACTTGTGGCTTAATTTCTCTGGCTACCACACTAATCGCACGCATCCCACAATTACTGTCTGTCTTTCTTCCTCCAGACTATCATTCTTCTGTCTTTGAGCTCTGTCCCACAGGCAGACTGTCTACACAAAGGCTGAGCTAGTTACCCAGCCACCTGAGAGCTCGTTCCCTTCGCCAGCCCCCCCATGCTTATTTTTCTTTATTTCCCCCGTGTTACCCCTCCCATCCTCACCACTAAAGAATATTTAATTTGCATTCTTTCCCAGCTAAAGCAGAGTTAAGGGAATTGCTTCATTAAATGTGATGCCTGTGCAGAAAGGCCTAGGAAATCTGTGAACCTAATCTGAATCTCTACACAAATCACCACAAACATCCCAGATAAACCCAGGTTTACCATAGCAGAATGCCAAGGTGGCCTCCCATGGTACTAGAATGTAGGACCCTTCTTTTAATATTTTCACAGGTGTGTCACATAGAACTCTTTCCCTGGTCTGGGAAATTGATGGTTTTCCATATCACTTTTTTTTTTTTTTTGCCTATTCCATTTCCATGCCTGAGATTCTTAAGAAATCGCTAGTTTAATTAGTCAAGAAGCAGTAAAAATATGTGTCTATAACTATAAAGTTTCACAGAAACACGGGATTTGTGCCTTGCCTTCCAACACTGAATACCTTTCCACTCTCCCATGAGCATTCTTCTGCCTTTATCAATCCATAAAGAGTCTGACAGAAGAATATTCAAAGGACCCTTCTTGGAAAGTCATAGACATCTCTTGGTGTGTCTTCTAGGACCCTAGGGTAGGTGTGCTAGCAGCTTAAATACAAGATTGATTGGTTTCCAGTCCTGGAGCATCTGGAGGCATTGTGGAGGCAGTTTATGGTCACCCTGGAGGTGCAAAGCACCTCCAACAGTGCAGAGTGACCCCATCGGTAAAGTGTTAATTGGCTCTGAAGGGAGCCTCATCTGGTCAATCCAGATGGAGACACAGATTTATCTCCCTAGATTGAAAATACCTCAAAAATGCCAAGCCACCTTCTGAGAAGAATGGGCTCGATGCTAGGCAGTAACAGATTGTCAATATAGCAAAAGGTTAAAGAGCAGTCAAATGTCTCGTACTTTCCTGTTTACAATAATGAACAAAGATAGGCTGTTCTCAGAGCACAAAAGCAATTTAACATGTTTTGCTTAATTTTGAAAAATATTTTAAATGTCCATTTCAATCCACTATTGAGCTATGAACAAAAAACTAAACTATTTGCAGCTCATTCAACAAATGCAAATAAATCAGAAAGAACAGTATAGACAAATACAGTATAGAAAGAACAGTATAAATAAATCAGAATGCATGTATAGTTTAATTAACATTAGAACATGTATGTTTTAAGTTAGGAACTCCCTCTTTTAGAATATGGGTACACCTCAGGAGGCGCTAACAAAGTACACGAACCATTCTCTTCTAAATCCATGCCAAAGAATCAGTCAATGACTGCTTGTGTCTCAGTTCTACATATGTTAATTTCTCATTCAATACTCAGATGCTCAGGTGTAGAGAATTATATCATTTGTTTGCCATATCATGTAATAATCAACAATGTGGTTGTATGTGGTTCTTGTTCACTACATAGAAATGGCAGTTCTGGGATCTGAATAATCGGGAAGTTTGTAACCCTTTTGGAAATGTGAAAACACGTCTTCCACTGAGAGTAGTTGTTCATTGTGTCATAAGCTTAGTTATCACAATTTTAATTATTCTTTTTGTTTTCCAGTCCCTGTTCTTGGCACATTCTACATATTGTTGCAATCTCTCCACTCACAGTCCCCCTGCACAGTAGCTTTCATTAACTGTATGTAGCTACTGAAGTCTCTACATGAGGCAAACAGAAAATAAAATGTTTTTAATGTTGCCATTTTAAAATAGTGTATTTGTTATGCTGGATTACAGAGAAACATTATTTATGAAAGGGTTTTAAGTATCTGCTTTTAAAGTTTTGCTCATTAATTCATTTATTTTTAACTGATTTTGTAATACACAAAATACACATACGAATATTGTACTGCATGGTGTTTTCAATCGTTTATAGATTGTTATGTTTAAGTCATACATATATAATTTTATACATACTTTCAAGCATTTATCATTTTTCTGTGTTAAAAACTTTCAATAACGCCCTTTCATCCATCTTTTTGGACTGTTATTGATAGTCACTGTACTGAGCAACAACAGCACACTAGAATATCTTTCTTCTATCTAACTTCATTTTAACACCAGACTGAACATGTGGGAAAGAAGCCACAAGTGTAATCTTCACTTAGGTGACTTGTGAACAATGCTCACAATAGAGTGAGCTACACTCAGTTCTTGCAGACAGATGGGATCAGCTAAAACAAAGAGAATAAGACAAGTGGGGACACAAAACCTCCCCTATCCCCTTGACCCCTTTGATGTTCTCTATGCCACAGCATGGATTTCCACACTCAAAGGACCAGCACAATCATGTCTCTTACTGCTGCTGCAATATGCTTAAGGCAAACTGGCAAGGACATTTTTCTCACCTTTTGGCTATTCCATTGAATAAAAATTGCTTCAGAAAAGTGCTTTCTTGAAAAAATAATATGAACACTTGGTTTCCATGTAAAGCATACATATTCTTGTTCTTTGTGAAGAAATTAAACTTGTTGGCTGTTTATTTCCTTATTAACGGCCTCAAAAGCTACCTAATGATTGTGAAATCAGACCTTTGCACTTTGCATTTGTTACAATCTGGTTTCCCCTTATGTAAATACATATTTAACATCTAGTTACATGTTCTATATAATATGATACCTGCTTTAAAATTTCCATATGAACTATGGAATCTTTCCAAGTCAACTGAAGTAAGAAAGTTTATAATCTCCATATGTAATAGGTGGGCTTTTTTGTAGAGAGTTTCTAAATATAAACTAGACAAGTTGAATGTAGTTTTCTCAGTGAAATAGATAAAAATCAGCCAGTTTTTATGTCTCTTATCAAAGATCAGATAACAGTTAACTCAGAATCATAAAAATATTTCACTATCTCTGATATTTTTTCTATAATTAAAAAGGTTGACCATGACCAGTCATGAACAAAAAAAAATAAAACATGCACTGGAGAAAAAGCTCATGGTACTGTGTTGCTACATAATTAATGAACATCATTTAGTGTATTATTTCTTATGGCTTTATGTATAAACATAACAGGAGATGAAGAACAGGCTACATTTGAGAAGGACTATTTGGAGAAGAGTCATAGTAGTCACTGAGAATGTTTTATATCCAGGGCAGAGGCTAGTGGCAACCATTTTTAAGCCCAGAATAATGGAATAATGCTACATGCCTATAATGCCAGCCTTCCAGAGACAGACAGAGCAGGAGATTTACCAGTTCTGGGCCAATATCTGGTATATACACTAATGTCCTGCCAAAAGAAAAATAAAAGAATAGACAATCATCAACAATAACAAAATGAACAAGTTTTGAAGTGAGAAAATATTATCCATTCATGGACTGAAGGAATTAATGCTGTTGAATTTTCCAGATTGCCTGCACTGGCTACTTTCCCCATAATGTACTCTGGTTCAGAGTTTAATGGCAAGTACAGCTAGCAGCTGACGCAGCTTGTCGATACAACAGGAGCTTGCAAAACCTGCAGCCTAATCACAATCCTGGCAGATAAGATGTACAGATAAGGGGGTTGTGCATAAAGTCCCACTCACCTCTAGCTATATCATAAACACATATCACTACGAGTTGGGGCCCAAGTATTAACTCACAAGAATCTGTGAGGCACATGGTCACTCAAACCACATTAGCTAATGTGATCTACGAGTTCCACAGAATCCTTATCAAAATTCTAATGACATTTTCATATAAAAAGAAACATATCCATTTGCTTCCACAAATGATCTTAATAACCAAAGTCATCTTAACCCCAAGATCAAAGCTAGGTATTATAGCGTCCTATTTAAATTCAAAATGCCTACACCCAAGGCTTAGGGAACATCATGGAAGATGGGACAGAGGACCAAGATGCCTGCTGTGAGAGAGTATCTTCTCTATATAAGAGGAAGGTGCACCTGTGACATCTCAAAAAATATGGTTGTCTTCACAAAAATTGCACAAAACACCAACAGTTAATATTTTAACATTTATAGGGAAGCTCTCACAGATCATATCCCTTGAGGAAGAGCAACAGGCAGCTAATGACTTCTGAGATGGAGAATCAGTTCTCTTCAAGGATAAGCCCCTTGATAGGCTATTCACTCCAAGTGGTTAGCCTGAACTACATATACATATCAGCAACGCTAATATATGCAGCACCGTGTATTTCTGTGTACACATGGGTTTGTAACGAATAATTTAAAAGTCATGAATTTGAGAGGGAATGGGAGGGGTAAAAAGAGCTGGATGGGGAGAGGGAGTAATAGAAATGATATAAATATTATACCTCTGTATGAAAATTTTTAAAAATGAACAATAAAAACCAAATATATTATGCAGCCATAAAAAACACAGTTTTGTCTTCAAAACGGACACAAAAAATAAACACATATATCATCAGTTACTTTTCATTTCTTATTTTGCAGATTTGCAAAGAACAGACAATGCATTTCAACCATTTTCACTATTGTTAATATATATGTTCATATGTGACTTTTAGACATTTTAGAGTTATGCATATTAAAATTATAGTTATATCAATATATTATCATTATATGTGTCCTATAGTTTCACATGTGTTTTAATTTTATGTAATATTAGGTCATTATATTACTAATTATTCATTCATTTGTTCTTTATGAGTATATGGGTTATTGGCAAATAATATTAGTACAAATGCTTCACATCTTCTAGAGAATTAAGTAGTATTTAGAAAAAATAGTAATTGCTTGACCATCAATCCACACACACATATATGGACACACACACATATGTTTGCTCACAACTGTGATAGGTTTCCAGATTGAATATGCAATAAGTTCTAATGGACACATGCCTAACTAAGAGCGGGACAACTATGGCATAAATAATATATAACTTCATTGTAGGAAACGTTGCATTGTTGCAATTAGGATGATAAACATTGACACAGAAAAACAGAAGTACACACAACTCCTGAACATATGGTGTCACATTAAGAATACTTGCTACCTCACAGCATACAATAATAGTATAAATAAAAGATATTGAATAAAGGAAACATGGGTTGAAATGCTGAGATAAGTGAGAATTGACAATGGTAAATTCAGAAAGTAAAAGTGTCATGTGTTTTATACAGTCGAACAAAAAGAGTTTTATTATAGTAGAATATCTTCAATATAAAATACATTGAATAAAATATAGATATATAGTAGATTAAGTAATATTAACAACATAGCAATATACATAAAGAACTAAAAAATACACACAAATAAAACAAAAGAAGATGGAAAGAGATAAAGAATAGAAAGAAAGGACAGAGAAGATGACTCAGTCCTGAGGACCAGAGCTCAGACACCCATAAGCCATTGCAAAGTCCAGGAGTTCATGGTCTCCTATACAATGACAGCACAAAAGGGGATTCTCTAGACAAATTGTCTAGCTAGGATAGCAGAAATTGGTGATCCCCCAAATCAGCAAGAATCTTTACTTCATTATCTTACTTATAAAGTAGTGAAAATTGAAGATGCCACCAAGTAACAATTTCGAACCTCCACACATACATGCATGCACATACATATATGACCAACATTTAAACAGGCATGCATACATGCACCACACGCATGTGTACACAAACACAGACACACACACATGCATGGCTCATGCACGAGAAAAGATAAAGAAGCTAAAGACTACATGGTAGAGAAATAAGAAATGAAGATATGAAATAAGCCTTGTGACGGAAAATATGACTTGAAAATAATTGGGAATAAAAATGTATTATACTCAAGAATGTTGTATAGACGAAAGCTTTATGTCTTTACGTTGGTATGAAAGACAGGAAGATTGAAAGCTAAATGTAGTCTATGAAAATAAGGCTTTTCAAAAATAAAACATTAATTGTCCAGCCATCAAAGTAAATATGTGTTAGGCCATAGACTGTGATAGGTTGCCAAATTCAACCTGTGACAAATTGAATTACAATTAGGTAGCCTCACACTTAGAACAAGAAATAAGGTAAAAGCAGTGGAATTACAAGTATTAATTAGGAAAAGAAATGTAGCTCAGTAAATTTATGCATATATTATTATTCAAACATAAATGTAAATGTTTTCATATATAAGAATATAAAAAACCCAAGTTTTTATAAGTTTCTAATAAAGAATGTACTAGAAAAATAGAATTAAGCCAGCCAAGAACGTTACCCCTGTAATTTGTAAGAAAGTAACTGTAAGTTGGATAGGAATATGAATGAAAATTAATGCTGTATAACATAATAACAGCGCTAATGAGAGTAAAGGGCACATTGTTAAGGGAAATGGGACATAATTGGTTTGGGAAGTCAGCTTCTTTCCTCTTGTGTTTGTTTGTTTGTTTAATAATTAGAGGTCAAAACAGCGAAGATGACAATTCCAGCAGTAGTGGCATACTTGTCATTTTATCGCCACGGTGCAATAAAATGACGAAAGTTATCTCAGAGTGGATTGATAGTTACAGAAAGGGTACAGCATGTATGGAAATTACATTTCCTGTAACTTTGATAGAGTGAAGAGAATAATAAAAATGTAATAAGGAATTTCAGCAGAAGGATAAAATCCTTTCCACGACCCTACTGATAGCAGCCCACAGGCATATGGAAAAAGCTAAGAAACAGCATCCAAACTATGAAATACAGTCTCACACGCTTTCCCAGGCAAAGAGTGACAGCAGACATGTTGCTAAGAGATCCATTCCAACTAGATAGTCTCAGTACCTGAAAGACCCCCTGGAATTAAAGTTCTAATGACATTTTAATGTCACGCGTTTGTGTATTTTTAAATTTTTACTGTGACAGTCCTAGGTGCCATTCAACTGCTTTCCTCTGTCCTAAGTTATTTCATCAGGAACTAATTATTTTTCCATTACTCATTTAGTTTTCATAGGTTTTGAGTTACCTTCTTCTAGCCCTGTTCTCAGAAGGTTTACTTTTTCTAAAAAGCAATTTTGTAAAAACAGATTCTTTTGCAATTGAATATAATGTGTTAAGGCAGAAATCATGGCATATTTTAAAGTGTAAAGCTAAAACCAAGAAAAATAAGTTAATTAACTAAAAAGGAATACTTATAAAGGATGAAGGAAGTGAAATTAAATTAAATCTACCGTTGGTTATTGCAGAACATAATATATTTATAACAAAATAGAAATTGGGCTACAGAGATGGCTTAGTGGATGAAGCACTTTCTGAGTTAGCATGAAGACCAGAATTTAAATCCGCAGATAAAAGTTAGGCAACCATGAATGCTGTCTGTATTCCAACACTCAGGAGGACATGGGGGAATCCCTGGAGAAGCTGACCGTGTAGGCTGACCTGGTGAGCTCCACATGTAGCCTCAGTGAGTGAAACAGAGGCATCAAAGAAGGCACTCGACATTAACCTCTACCTATATGTTCATGACACCCTCACACATGTGAACATGTGTAAACACACACAAACAGAGTAATAAATAATGTTGCACGTTACGCTTTGAAAGTAATTAATTTAAAGAGTGAATATAGGTTGAGTCTTGTGGTTCACTACTGTAATCCCATATGAGGATCAGAAGTGGGAGGCTAATTTAGTCTGCACAGTGAGTCCTCTTCCCAAAAGACAAAAGAAGGAAAGGAAGGAAGGGAAAAGAAGAGATTTTACTTACATCTAACTCTGATATATAAAATAATCCAAATACCAATACATTTTGTTCTTATCAGAAGAAAAATACATCAGGAAACAATTACCAAAAAAAGACACAGACCACGTAAATAAATAAATGTTAAATTGTCAAAAAACTAAGAACCATCTCAAATCAGTAAGTATGTATGAGATAAATTCATTATTAAAAGAATTCAAGAGGCTCCCTTCCTACTACAGTAGATTTTGCAGTAGCAAAATATTTTCCCAAAAGTAACCAGAAAAAAAAAGATGAACAAATCATACAAAACACTTACTTTGAAATCACCCTGAAATTGTGTCCGTTTTCACTGAAAAGCATTTGCTCTTGCGTACTTGGTACTGAGCAAGAAAGATGCTGACAGCCAAGTAGAACGGAAAGCAGGAAAGAAGAGGGCTCTCCACAGTCTCCAAGGGGAAGGGGCAAAGGAAGTTGAACTTCTACTGGAGTCTACAAGTTTGATGACATTTAGTTCATGTCTTTACAGTGACATCCATAACATAAACAATCCACAAAGACAAATAAATTAAGGTATTTGCCACATTTATGACCCACAGAATTATATATATTCAAGTATTATTGAATCTTCACACACTGGCCTAACTTATTAATTAAACATCACTCGAGCTGAGAAGAGGGTTCAGTCCATAAAGCATTTGTCTTACAAACATGAGGACCTGAGTTCAGGTTCCTGGGGCCCATGGAAAGCATGACTCGGTAGCACACATCTTTAATCCCAACCTGTAGGCTGAGGCTGCTCATTCATTTCCCAGCCACCCAGACACGAAATAATCACACAGAAACTATGTTAATTGCAACACTCCTTGGCCAATGACTCTAGCATATTCCTAGCTAGCTCATACACCTTAAATTAACCCATTTCTATTATTTGGTGTATCGCCACGAGCTTGTGGCTTATCAGGTAATGTTCAGGTGTCTGTCTCCTTCGGTAGCTACATGGCGTTTTTTCGACTCTACCTACTCTCTCTCTACATCTTTGTCCAGATTTTCCACCTGGTTTACTCTGTTAAGCCACTGGCCAAAAGCAGCTTCTTTATTAACCAAAGGCAATAAAACATATTCACAGCATACAGAGGGTAATCCCACATCAACAACCTTCTTATTTCAAGAGGCACACCTCACCATTAAATATAGAAAACACCTCAGGACTAAAGTATAGAAAAAAAGTGGACCAAACAAATGAAATAAGGAAAAAAATACAAGACTATCCTAATGATCATGTTATTGCCCAGCAGGTGCCTCAACCTCCCAAAGTCCATAGGCTTCCAAGGTATGGACCCTCTACCGGTGGTGGTCTCCCTGCTAAGAACAAGGGAGCACAGGGCCACAAAACTGCCAGGAGGCTGCAAACACAATGGCCATGCCCAGGGAGCCAACTGTGCTAAGGGCATGAAGGTATGCAGTAACTTGGAGCTCTTGTGCAGGTACTGCCCCAGGACATGCTGCCCAGCCACATGAACACCCTGACTCTGGGCAACAACAGGATAACTGAGATTTTCTGGGCTAAGCCTCCTTGAAAGACCTCCATGAACAATGATGTCACCGAAGGCCATGTTAGTATCCATGGTCCATACTGCCACAAGAGGCCATGCCAATGTTGATGATCTGTGCTACTATAGGAGCTGTGTTGTTGTCCATGGTCTTCACTGCCACCTGAGGCCAGGTTGATGTCCATAATCCATGGAAAAACATGTTGATATCTGTGATCCAGGAGACCATGATGATGTCTGTGATCAGGGCTGCTCCAGGAAGCCATGTTTGGCCATGTTCCATGCTGCAGCTAGAGGCAGTGTGGATATCTACAGTCCATCCCGCCACCAGAAGGCATGTAGAACTATATGATCCATGCTGCCGCTAGTTGCTATAGGCAAGGAAGCTTCTTATTTGTAAAATTGTTTTTATTGTACTATACATTTTTCCACTCCCCTCCCTTTTTTCCCTCTCCCTTTATCCTCTCCCATGCTCCTATTTACTCAGGACGTCTTGTCTTTTTTTCCTTCCTATGTAGATCCATGTATGTCTCTCTTAGAATCCAATTTGTTGTCCAGGCTCTCTGAGGTTGTGGACTATAGACTGATTTTTCTTTGCTTTATGTCTGAAAGCCACTTACGAGTGAGTACATATTATATCTGTCTTTCTGGGTCTCAGTTACCTCACTCAATATGATTTTTTCTAAATTCATAATTTTGCCTGTAAATGCCAAGATATCATTATTTATTTTACTGCTGAGTAGTACTCCATTGTATAAATGTCCCATGTTTTCTTTATCCATTCTTTGGTTGAGGGCCATCTAGGTTGTTTCCAGGTTCTGTCTATTATGAATAATGCTGTTATGAACATAGTTGAAAACATGTCCTTGTGGTATGATTGAGCATCCTTTGGGAATATACCCAAAAATGATATTACTGTGTCTTGAGGTAGATTTTCCCCTAATTTTCTAAGACATTGCCACACTGATTTGCAAAGTAACTGTACAGGTTTGCACTCTCACCAGCAATGGAGGACTGTTCCCCTTACCCCACATCCTCTCCAGCAGAGGCTGTCATCCATGCTTTTGATCTTGGTCATTTTGACAGGTATAAGATGGAATCTCAGAGTTGCTTTGATTTGCATTTCTCTGATAGATAAGAATGTGGAGCATTTAGATTCATCTGTTGAGAGTTCTCTGTTTAGGTCTGTACCCCATTTTTTAAATTGGATTATTTGTTCTTTTGATGTCAAGTTTCTTGAGTTCTTTGTATATTTTGGAGATCAGTCCTTTGTCTGATGTGGGGTTCGTGAAGGTCTTTTCCCATTCTGTAGGCTGCCATTTTGTCTTGTTGACCATGTCCTTTGCTTTACAGAAGCTTCTCACTTTCATGAGGTCCTATTTATTAATGGTTGCTCTCACTGTCTGTGTTACTGGGGTAACATTTATAAAACAGTCTTCTGTGCCAATGTGTTCAAGTGTACTTCTCACTTTCTCTTTTATGATGTTCAGTATGGTTGGTTTTATGATGAGGTCTTTGATCCATTTGGACTTAAGTTTCATGCATGACAATAGATATGGATCTATTTGTATACTTCTACATGTAGATACCCAGTTATGCCAGCACCATTTGTTGAAGATATTTTCTTTTTTCCATTCTATAGTTTTAGTTTCTTTGTCAAAAATCAGTTGTTCATAGGTGTGTGGATTGATATACAGGTCTTCAATTCTCTTCTATTTGTCCTCCTGTCTGTTTTATGCCAATACCAGGCTGTTTTCAGTACTGTAGCTCTATAGGAGAGTTTGAAGTCAGGGATAGTGATGCATCCAGAAGTTCCTTTCTTGTAGAGAATTGCTTTGGCTATCCTGGGTGTTTCGTTTTTCCATATGAAGTTGAGTATTGTTCCTTCAAGGTCCACAAAGGATTTTGCTGGGCATTACATTGAATCTGTAGATTGTTTTTGGTAAGATTGCCATTATAACTATGTTAATTCTACCTACCCAAGAGCATGGGAGATATTTCCATTCTCTTGTGTCTTCCTCAATTTCTTTCTTCAAAGACTTAAACTTCTTGTGGTACAGGTCTTTCATTTGTTTAGTTAGAGTTACCCCAAGATACTTTATGTTATTTGTGGCTATTGTGAAGGCTGATATTACTCTGATTTTTTTTTCAGCCCATTTATCATCTGTATAAAGAAGGGCTACTGATTTGTCTTTGAGTTAATTTTGTAACCTCTACATTACTGAGATGTTTATGAGTTGTAGGAGTTTCCTGGTAGAATATTGGTGGTTACTTATGTATACTATCATATCGCCACGAAACAGAGAGAGTTTGACTTCTTCTTTTCTGATTTGTAGCCCCTTGATCTCTTTTTGTTGTCTTATTAGTCTAGCTAGAACCTCAAGTACTATATTGAATAGATATGGAGAGAGTGGAAAACCATATTTTGTTCTTTATTTCAGTAGGATCACTTTGAGTTTCTCTCCATTTAGTTTGATACTGGCTATTGACTTGTTGTATGTTGCCTTTATTATGTTTACGTATGTTCCTTGTAGCCCTGATCTCTCCAAGACTTTTATCATGAACGGGTGTTGAATTTTGTCAAAGGCTTTTTCATCATCTAATGAGATGTAGCAGGATACAAGATTAACTCAAACAAATCAGTAGCCCTCCTGTACACAGATGATAAAAGGGCTCGGAAACAAATCAGAGAAACAATACCCTTCACAATAGCCACAAATGGCAGAAAATATCTCGAAGTAACTCTAACCAGTGGAATAATTGTATAACAAGAACTTTAAATCTATGAAGAAAGAAATTGAAGAAGACACCAGAAAGTGGAAAGATCTCCTATGCTCTTGGGTAGGCAGAATTAACAGAGTAAAAAATGGCAATATTACCAAAAGCAATCTACAGATTCAATGCAATGCCCAGCAAAGTTCTTCACAGACCTCGAAAGATCACTACTCAACTTCATATGGAAAAACAAAAAAACCCCTTTCCATTTCTGATTTTTTAAATTTTGTTATTCTCTTTCTTCCTTTTGGTTAGTTTGGATAAAGGTTTGTCTATTTTGCTGATTTTCTTGAAGAACCAACTCTTTGTCTCATTGATTCTTTGTGTTGTTTTCTTTGTTTCTATTTTGTTGATTTCAGCTCTCAATTTGATTATTTCCTGTCAGCTAGTCCTTATGGGTGAGTTTGCTTCTTTTTATTCTATAGCTTTCAGCTTCCTCCTCCCATACTATAAGCCAAGCCAGTTCTTTGTTCATTAAGCATAAAAGCAACACATAGACAGAAGGACCTCCCACACCATCCTTATGTTCTGGATATTGAAATACTCAATTACTTAGTTTTCTCATCAAATCTTTAGTCACTATAATCCCTTTTCTTAGTATGTATAGAGTATTAAGTTACAACATTCATCCAGTTAAAGTGGTAAGACTCCTTTTTCATTCTTTATCTTACTTTGTTTTTATGTATATGGTGTTTTGCCTACATAGTTGTGTGTGAATTATATTTATTTAATGTCACAGAGATCAGAAGAGGGTATTAAATTTACAAGGACTGGAGTTAAAAATAGTGAGCTGTCATGGTGGTGCTGGGAACTAAAGCCACATCATCTTGAAGAGTTGCTGGAGCTCTTAACTGCTAAACCAATTCTATAGGACCGTATTCTACATTCTGTAGCTTATTTTGTTTTAGATCTTCCAGAAGTCTGCCTTAACGATTACACAAGTAGGCAGATAAGGATGGTGGCAATCTCTCAATTAATTTAATCGTTCTTTAAAAATAGGAGAAGGTTATCTAAAGATGAAATAGTTTCTTACAAAGAGATAAATATATAGTATTTTTTTTCAAACTAAGAAACAGAAAATGACATAGTGAGTTACCTGCCAGTCAGAAAATCTTACTCCAACTCAAGTGCGAATTTTATGGTCTTTGAAAATTTCAATATGCAGAGCATAACACAAAAAGAGAATCTTCCATTTAAAGGACACTGTCATGACTAATCTCCACTGTCAAGTTAATAGAATGAAGGCTCACCACCAGCAAACTTCTAGGGGCCTCTGTGAGACACTGGGTTAATGAAGATGAGATGGTTCACTCTCAATGTGGGCAACACTATTCTCTGAGCTGGAGAAAACAGAGTGGAGGTGTTCATCTCTCTGCTTCATGCCTAGGGGTCTGCTGGTACCACCCACTCCATACTCTGCCACAACACTCACCCTACTTGATGGGTTGCTCTTCGGAATTGTTAGTCAAAACAAAATCTCCTTCCTTAAGCTGCTCCATTGTGTAGTTTGACACAGGAGCTAGGGAAGCAGTAACTATAGACACTCGAATCACCTTAACGCAGGAGTAATCTTTAAAAACCAAACTTTCTGATAAAATGTGGCAAGATAAACCTAAAAGGTCCTGGACAAAAAACATTGATTTCCTCACTGTCTTGAGGCAAATTGAAAACTAATTTTAGAAGTATTACTATCTTACTTTCACTTCTGTTGCTTTGACAAATTAACCCAAACAAAAATCAAGTTGGGGGAGAAAGGGATTTATTTCAGTTTACAGTTCTAGGCTTCAAATTATTGCTGTGGAGCAATCTTTTCATAACAATATGAATATGTATTACACTCATTGTTAATAAATCTGATTGGCAGATGGCTAGACAGGAGTCTCAGGGCAGAGAGAATGATGGAGAGAGGAAGGCCAGAAAGAGGAGTTGCCAGCAATACACAGGGAGGAAATAGTAGTTGAAAGATGAGGGAAAGGCAATGCCATGTGGCAGAATGCAGCTTAATAGAAATGAGTTCATTTAAGTTGTGAGAGCTAGTTAGTAATAAGCCTGAGCTACTGGCCAAAAATTTATAAGTAATATTAAGTCTATGTTTCAGTTATATGGGAACTGGCAGATGGGGAAGAAGAGTCTACCTACAAATTATAGTACATCCTTGAGGGAAAATCAATGCAGAAATTTCAAACAGCTAGTCATATCACACTCACAGTTGAGAACAACATTAAGTAAATACATGCATGTCTGTTTGCATGTTCTCATCTTGATTTCTCTAGTAGTTCAGGATCTCCTCTGCTTAGGGAATGGTGCTGATCACAGTGGATTGGGTCTTCCCATAGCAATTACTTAAGGCAGTCCAAGCCAGTGTAGATAACCCTGTATTGAGTCTCTCAGGTGATTCTAGGTTGTATCAAGCTGACAAATTTAATCATTAGAATTTGAATACTTCAATAGGAACTAAAGGAAATGTTAACTCTTACCATGGCTATTTCAGTTCTTCCACGTTGGCATTTTAAGAAAAAGATATAAAAGTCAGAATCCTTCCAAAGGACAGTCTTCCTGCTACAAATGATGACAATGTACAAAAAAATGCCCAAACCCTTATAAAACCATCCTCCTGTAAATAACCAAGTGTCCCTATGAGGTAACTTGAACATATTTCTAGTAGATAGAAACAGTGGAAGTGATGAGAGGTAATGGTCTGGTACTTGTTATTTTATTTTATAAAATAACATCAAAAATATGCTAGTGGTCAGGTAAAAAGAGTGAGTAAATGGATAAATATGATCAAATATACTTTACAGCTATGTAAAAAGGTTAGGATTAATCCCATTATTATATATATTTTATGCATGATACTAAAATATTCTAGTAAGTAAAACAGAAATTAGAAATACAGATTTAAGCTATGTTCTTAATTCACTGGAAGAGTCCACAGTTTCTTCTCCAATAGTGGTGACAGTTTTCCCACCTGGTCAACTAGATACTCTCTAATGTCTCATAGCTCTGGGATTCTGTATACAAACAAAGTGAAATTTATCAACATTCTCTCTATTAATTTCAAATATTCTGCATGTAAAGTCTTAACAGATGTTCCTCTAGATTTCTCTAACAATTGTGGAGGTAAGTTATTCTCATCTGCATCGTCAAAGGAGGGAACTGAAGCATGAGAAAAGACAACCGACTTACCAAGTCACTGACAAGCAACAAATGCAGGCTTTTCATTTTCAACTGAAGTGGGCAAAGTCATTGCTTTCACTGAGAAATCAAATATTTTGTGAAGGCAATGAATTGTTGTCATGAACTGACTGAAAATAACTTTTTATATTCCAGCTTTCATACACTGAATAAATGCAAGTGTGCTCTCACCGATTCATAGAACCTCTCCTTTCTTCATGAGAAGCTCCTCAGTTAATTCTAATTGGCAGGGAAGTGGTTGTACAGGTAATTGGTAATGTTAGGGAAATGCATTCAAGTCTTGATATTGCAAATCAAGTATTATTATTAAGATAAGCCCAGACTGAACTTAAGAAGAAGTATTTTTTTCTTTTTCTTTTTAATTCCCACTTCCTCCTGTTGTATGAGGCACGGGCTGCATCCCATCCTGTCCACCCAGCTCCTGGAAACCCAGGTAGATTACACCAGAAATAACCACACAGAAATTATATTAATTAAATTACTGCCTGGCCCATTATATCTAGCCTCTTCTTGGCCAACTCTCACATCCTGATCTAACCCATTTCTACCAATCTGTGTAACACCATGAGGTTGTGGCTTACCAAGAAGATTCTAACCAGCATCAGTCTCAGGCAGGAGCTTCATGGTGTCAGCCACACTGCCTTCTTTCTCCCAGAATTCAGTTCTATTTTCCACGCCTATCTAAGCTCTCCCCTATCAAAGGGGCAAGGCAGTTTCTTTATTCAACCAATGAAAGCAACACAAATACAGAATGACCTCCTACACCATCCTCCCCTCCTCCCACTTCCCTCCTGCTCCCCCAAACACCCTATCCCCCAACCCCCTCCAGTCCTAAGAGAGGACAAGGCACCCTGCCCTGTGGGAAGGCCAAGGCCCTCCCCCCTACATCCAGGCTTAGGAAGGTATGCATCCAAAGAGAATAGGATCCCAAAAAGCCAGTACATGAAGTAGAGACAAATCCCAGTGCCATTATCCTTGGCACTTCAGTCTGCCCCAATTGTCAACCACATTCAGAGGGTCCAGTTTGATCCCATGCTCATTATTCCCAGTCCAACTGGAGTTGGTGAGCTCCCATTAGCTAGGCACACTGTCTCAGTGGGTGAACTATACTGAATGAGATAACCCAGACCCAAAAATATGAATATGGTATGTACTTACTCATTAGTAGATTCTAACCATAAACAAAGGACATTGAGCCTATAGTTCCTGATCCTAGAGAAGCTAAGTAATAAGGTGAACCCAAAGAAAAACATATATAGATCCTCCTGGAAATTGGAAACAGACAAGATCACCAGGCAAAAGTTGCGAGCATGCGGGGGGGGTGGATAGAGGAAAGGTGAGAGGGGAAAGAGAGAGGAGAAGGGGAGGGTTGAGGAGCTTGGGGGCGTGGGATGGTTGAGATGGAGGAAGGACTGATATAGGAGCAGGGAAGGAGATATCTTAATTGAGGAAGCCATTTTGGAGTTGGCAAGAGGCTTAGCTCTGGAGGAGTTCCCAGGAGTCCACGGGGTTGACCCCAGCTAGGACCCTGGGAAGTGGAGGAGAGGGTGCCTGAACTGGCCTTGCCCAGTAGTCAGACTGATGACTCTCTTGAATATCACCATAGAACCTTTGTCTGGCCACGGATGGAGACAGAGACAGAGACCCACATCGGAGCTCTGGACTGAGCTCCCAAGGTCCAGCTGAAGAGCAGAAGGAGGGAGAATATTAGCAAGGAAGCCAGGACCACGAGGGGATGGTTCACCCACTGAAAAAATAAGTAGTTTAAAAGTTTTTTTTTCATTGCAGAAAGTTTAGTTGTTTCCTTTCTCTTTTCAGAAACAGATGTTCCAAAGGGCTGACAGCAGCTCATAGTGCTTGCCTTTCACATGGTACCTATAAAGTCATTGTGAGCCTTGAGGACGTGCAGGCTGGCACACCACTGCCTTGCTTTTAACGGTACTCACCTGATCCTTACCTTGTATGTTGGAAAAATAAAATGTATGAAGCCGGATAATATTGCAGCTTTATTTCAAGTGTCTTGATTTTTACTAGCAAGGAATAAATCTTTAACATATTGCAAGTTTGCTTTATAGAATGCTCTTCATGTTACCTAAAGATAGAGATGACAGGTGAGCAGAAAACAAATGAGACTGAAGAAATCTAGTCATATGCACCGAAGAGTAATGATCACACCTGCATATGATGTAAATACTAGAGAGTTTGCTTCCAAGGGTGAACTTTGACAGGTTTAAAAGAATTAGTGCCACAGAAAAAGTCTGGTAGGGACAATTGTCTTAAAAATTCTAGCTTCACCTGGAATAGCTAAAGGTAAGAGGGAACTAGAAGATCATCCAGCTTCATGGTAGAGAGGCATATACACATGAAATGTCACATGGGTGCCAGGACATTGCCACAGTTAAGATCCATGACTTCAGATCTGAGAGTTGGTCTTTTCTATCCATTCTTCTATTTCTTAATTTGGCCCCACAGAGTTGTCCTATTGCTAACTAAATTTGATGTCTTGCTGTAGAATAAAACATTTTAGGGAAGATGGCATCCTAATTTGTAAAATAATGTAAACTAAATCATCACTATGCTGCCCTATTGCTAACTTAAATTGGATGTCTTGCTATAGAATAGCATACCACTCTCAGCCTAGGGCAGAGCTTCATTTTGTTTTATTTGCAATCAGGAACAGTGTTATTTTATTTATGGTAGTAGCCAAAGAAACCACTGGCTCATTGACACCAAAGGAAAGGAAAGAGTTAAAATGAATTTGAAGAGTATGTACTTGGGCAGGGAGAAGGGAGCAAAGGATAGGAGATAAAAGAGAATACAAACAGTCAGTAAAGATGGAGAAAAGGGGGAAAGAGGGGAAAAGAGATAAAGGTTTTTGTGGTTTTCCTGTCAGTTTTCAACACGAAACAAAAGAGTATGGGAAACATTCACAAACATCCCAAAGAATCTAAATCAGACTGTGGGGGTTCATCAAGATCTAGAATCACCCATGAGACAAGTCTCCAGGCACAGTTATGACAGGTTATCCCTTAGGCTGGCCTCTGGCATCACCCATGAGACAAGTCTCCGGGCACAGGTCTGAGGGGTTACCCTTTGGTGAGCCTCTGGGGATGTCCATGAGGGATTTCTTCACTAGGTTAGCTGAAGTGGAAAGACCCAGCCTAAACACGAGCAGCACCTTTTGGACGTGGACCACATATGACAAGGCCCAAGGAAGAGGTTTCCCTTTCTGCCTGCCTGCTTTCACATCTGCTAGCACATTCATCCAATCTATCACAGGTGCTGCCATCCTTCCTGACACTAAATCCCAACGTCTTTGCCTTTGTAAAGTGGTTTTCGGGAACCCTCCAGGATTTTGATGTTGTATTGAAACTATTAAAGCATCCAGCCTTAGATATTAAACAATTACTATGTTCTCTGCCTCTCTAGTGTGAAGATAGCTATTGTTGGACTATCCAGACAATATCATATAAGCCAATTAGATAAATCCCCTTTTGGTATATATTGATTCTATTTGATCTGTTCACAGAAGAATGCAGACCATTACACAGATGAAAATATTAATTTGGCAAAGCATAAAACCCTGGGTTGTTTATTTCCATAGTTTCCAACTTAACTATAGTTCACGTAGTAAAATGCTTTGACAGGGATGCTGGAATGAAGTTCCTCCTATAAACTGATGGATGTATTAATTCAATTAACTATAATAACTATTTCAATATGCATCAGTACATCAGAGTTTCATGTTGAACTCCTAAAATACGGGAAAAGAAAGAACTCAAGGAAGAAAGCTGTCTTCTTGCTTAATCATTTTCCTTTTCCATATTTATTAACAAATGGCTCTTTATAACATTTATAACCGCCCAATTTTCTGTTTTCAATGAACAATTTTCCTAAGGAGGATAAAGTACTAAATTCTCATTATGCAATATTAATAAGAAAGTACGTACTAGCCAACTTACCCACCACAGTGCTGTGAGAAATGAACCCACTTCTGGGTTAAGACTCCTAAGGAGTATAATCTAAAATGGCTGCCATTAAAAACCTTAAGGATAATTTAATAGGGCCTTACAATCTTATAACTCAGAAACATGGAAGAATGACTTGATGTCACACTGTCAATGGGAACGTTGTCACTGTGCTACAGTTTTCTACCGTCACTTACAGAGCTTCAAGACAGCCATCACTCTCTGTTTAAGTAGAAGCTCCTCCTTGTGTAGGAAATATTAAGGAAGATAATAATGTAAAAAGTTATAAGACTATGACCACTGTGAAGATATTACATACAACTGATTTCATTTACAAAAAAATTTAGATAAGTATTTCCCACATATAAAAGAGAAGAATTAATCGTCGGAATCTGTCCAAAGTATACAAAGTCACATAGTTAATGCTGGGCTCAGGATTCAAACTCTAGTCTGTCTGACTCCAATTCATGGATCTTCTCAAAACAACATGGTATTTTAGACACACTTACCTCTAAAGAAATTTCAAGATCTTCTCTCTAATGTATGTCTTTCCTGATCACCTCCTTTGTTCTAGCTGCCATGTTAAAAATTGAGGAAATATGATTGGAGATTTGTCCCTGTTGGTAAAATGCTGGCTGTGCAAGCATGAAAATCTGGATTTGATTGCCCCCAAGACCAGGCCATGCATTTGGTGCACTTGTAATCCCAGTAACGGCGAGGTGGAGTCAGGTGGATCCTTGCATCTTGCTAGCTAGCCATTCTAGCCTCATCTATGAATTTTAGGCCACCAAGATGTCCTCTGGGCTACATATGTACCGGCACACACATGAAGTAAAAACATAGACACACAAAGGGAGTGAAAAATCACAGCCTCTCTAAGCCATTAAAGAATTTTCTGTTTAGTGACAAGTTCCTTTTGATTAAACAGGTAGGCTGCGTCGATGTGGCTATCTGGGCTCGACATTGGTGTCTGTCCTTCTTGGATCTACATCTACATGGCCTATCTATAGCAAAAATCTTGCAAAGTCAATTTAGACTCAATCCTCCACCATTATATCATTTGCTATCTGATCACCCTAGCTTGCCTTCAACAATAGCAAATTTCTTTGTAGCACTGTATTCCAGAGGAAAGTAATTGCACATAACAAGGGCACAACCCCATGGTTTTCAGTCTGGCGTTACATTGTACTTAACAGGGGGGAAAAACACTTAAAATTCTCAAGTGTAATTCAGGATCCTCCCCTTAAGTGAATTTAGAATAAAACCCCACCCCCTGCTCCAAATTGTTTCCACATCAACACATGTGGTTACAAGTTTAGACACTTTCATGATAAATATAAATAATGAACTAAGTTACCGAAAATTTGGCTTAACTCTAAATTCACAAGTGTCATCACTTGGATACATTTTCTCCCAGTTTGAGTATGAACAGAGCTTCTGCATCATTGTTGACTGAAAACACAATTACCCACAAGAATGGGATGTACTTGTTCAAAAACAAATAATTAAAATCTAACCACCAAAGAATAAAGCTTTTCTTTAAAAATAAAAATGGTTTGAAGAAAGGACATACTGACGCTGCCAGGGCTTTGTTGTGAGGCACCCAACAGTAGTTAATGCTCACAATTAGTGTTTCGGTCTGAGAAGATAACATCCCCAAGTCCCAGGCTTTCAAGTCAATTAGTGAGGAGTATAAACACAGGAAAAAACAGAAAACCCTGTTAGTTGCTCCTAACACTCTGCTTTCATAACTTGAATTTGCTTCCTCATGTAGCTCATTCAGTCATTAGCTTCCAAAATTATAAATTACTCTTGATCCTTCCATCATGGAATTCTCCAAGCTGTTTGTAAATATACAAGGCATTTTAATACATTCTATATTATTTTATACAATTGCTAGGTTGTCAAAATTAATTCTCACTTTTGAGAACTTTTTTCCTTAATAATTTGGTTCACAGATTAATATGTAAATTCTGAGTTTAGGAATCCCTTTTGTAAAGGAAACAATAATCCTTCTGTCCACAAACACATAAGCTTGGATAGATATCTAACTCTTATGTTGTGGGTCCTCTTCTAAAATAAGTCATCTTTTGGTTCATAGAGTATTATCAGCTATTTATCTCTTTCTCCTCACCTTCTTATTATATTTATTTTACATGGTAACTAATTTTATCTAAAATGTACACTCTACAAGAGAATGTCTCCACTCAACTATGGAAATCTGACTGGAAAATGAGATTAAGAGAGAAGCTAAGAAATCCATTACCTGAAGCATTGAAAACCAATAGAAAACAGAGTTTGAGGCCAAAGAATTAAATAGAAAGAAAAGGTGTTCACATAATAAGGGGTGCACATCCCTGATGGGGACCACTGTAGACCTAAAGTAACAGAAGTAGATTCAGAGAAGGTAGGGCCATGGTAGAGTTTTAATGTTGGTTTTAATTTTAGCAGATTAGATGCTTGGTGATATAATTAACCAGGAACACTTTCTAAAGATTTTGTGTGTGTGTGTGTGTGTGTGTGTGTGTGTGTGTGTGTGTGTGTGTGTAAATGTCCCCATCTCATTGAGGCCTCTCCTGAATTCTCTATGGAAACATCAGTTCTAATTGAACTGAAGATTTAGGTAGAATCTGCAAACCCACAAGCCTAGTTCCATAGCTACAATCCTCTATGCCTCTTTTTGCTTGAGCAACCTTTGCAGGATAAGTCTAACTCCCACCCTTGACCAAAGAAGCTTCTCACTTCAGAAAATAGAGACCATCACAGAAAACCACAATGGGACACAATGCAAAATTAAATGAACCATGGGGGAGCCCAGCCCCTGTAGTTCCTGCATCTATGGCTCAAGGGACATTGCAGAAGAGGAGGCAAAAGATTATGAGAGCCAGAATATCCAAAACTCTTCTGTGAAAACTTATTTCATAGAAAGAGTTGCATAAACAAGGCAGAAAAATAACAATATCAATAGACATGCTTATGTAGAAGGGGAAATCTCACGAGGCCACATTTGTAGACAAAGAACTACAAGCAACAAAATAGCTGCTGGAAGAGAAAGAATTAGCCTATCCTAGAGATGAGTCCCCTATTTGGTTATCCAATGCAAAGTAGTCATCCCTGAACCCATATCAACACAAATGACAAAGATGTATTCAGTCAGTTGTATTTATGCACACACATATATTGTTATATTACTATATTATATATAATAAAGGAAAAGAGACTATCACTTTAAAACTGGACGAAGATGGAAGGAGATGGTAGGAGGTTACTTGGAAGGGGATGAAAAGAAGAAAGGGAAAAGAAAATGATGTAATCATATTTTAATTAAATGTATAAAAGTAACATAAATTAGAACAAAAAGATTTAAATTTAAAGCCTAATATTATAGAACTATACATAAAATATACATAAAATGTTTGTGGAATTGTAATGGGCAAAGAGGTACTGGATAAGACCCCCAAAGAACAAAAAACTGAAGAAAATGGAATTACCAAACTTAAAAAGCTATACAGAAAAAATAAAGTATGCAGAATAAATAGACAACTTGCAGAATAGGAAAAAATTTTCAAATTATCCACCCGCAAAATTGCTAATATCTAGCATATATTAAAAAATGAATAACAAACAACAAATAACTCAATAAAACAATAGGTAACTGCCCTTACTGAGCATTTCTTAAAAGAAGACATAAGCATAGTCAACAGACATATGAGAAAAATACTCAGTATCATTAAACAACAGAGAAATGCAAATCCAAACCACAACAAGCTAGACCACTCCGGTTAGACCAGCTTTGATACAAAAGCCAATTGATCACTAATGCCTGCAAGGTTGTGGAGAAAATGACCCTTGCACAATATAAATGAGAATGTGAATTAATCCCACTATTATGAAAACAGTATGGCACTTGCACAACAAATTAAAATAAAGTCACTAAACAACCCAGCAAACCTACTTCATATTATGTTACCAAGAACACTGGTATCAGTCTCTTTAAGAGACTTTTGCATTCCTGCACTTACCACAGCCTGTTCCACAACAGCCAAAAAGTGGGAACAACCTATGTCCATAAACTTGTAAGCGGATAGTCATTACTGGGTGCATATATGCAATGAAATACTAATAGACCATGAAAAGAGGAAAACCTGTCATCTTTAACAAATGATGGAAGTGGAGTGAAATACATTTCTCAAAGAGATAAATATTGTATAACCCTACTCTGGTAGAATCTAAAAGAAGATAATCTCAAAGAAACTGAAGGTAGATTAGTTGTTATCAGACTGTGGGGGATAAGTTGGAAACAAAAGTTGATCAGTGTAAATTAAGTTATCATTAATTAGAAGTTCTGGTGTGCTACTGCATAGCACAGTGACTATACATGTTGGCAATGCAGTGTATGCCAGATAAATTATAAGAAAATATTTTTAAATTTATCACCACAACGAAATAATGAATAATAGTCATGTGTACCTTAATCTGAACATTAAACAATGTATACATCTGTTTATTATAACTTCTCCTGCCCCATCAATATGTACATTTTACATGCCAATATTAATTAAATAATCAATTGTTCTTCCTATTGCAAACTCTGTCCCCATAGAATATTCTAATACATCCCATGATATCCATATTCACTCTCTTCAGTTTTGACTTTATGAGAGCAAGGTTATCATTTGTTTTCACTCATTGAATTCTCCACATCTTAGATCAGTGCCAAGTGTGTGAACATCTAATTAATGATTTATAACTTGTATATATTCTTAAATCGATTTATATTTTAACTAATTTCTTACCAATTGTATATATTCCGTGGAAAATAAGCATACATATAGCAGCGTATAGAGGTGAGAAGACCACTTTCAAGAGTAAGTTCTCTCCTTCAATCATGTGAGTCTTGGGAATCAACTCCAATATAAAGTCATCAGGCTAGATGGCAAGTGCTTTTAACCTCACCATCACTAATCATTTTTCACAATATCAAGAAGTAGCATCTTTGACAGGCAATTAGGGCATAGGCCATCTGCTCTCATGAATGAATTAACATTATTATTGAGAGAGTAGGTAATCGAAGAAGTGCCTTGTACCCTGTTGTCTTCTCTTTACCCTGTTCCATCATATGAACCAGCATGAAGCCCCTTCCTAGATAGTTTCTTCTGAACATCCAGAACCATGAGCAAATACAAAGCAACTCAAAAAAAAAATGAGCTGAGCTAGTTTGAGTAAACTTTTGAAAGCTATACTTTGAGTACTATGCTTTAAGATACTAGGTTTAAATAATATTGAGAATGTTAGCACTATTGCTTCAGTATGAGAGCAATATGGTTAAGATCAGAATGCGGCATATAACCTATCTTAAGAGATCTATGATACCAACATCACTTCATTTTCTATTGCTTTTATGATTCTGTCTTATTGGCCCCAAATGTGTAACCAGGAAGGATCAGTCTGTGACCTGGATGCAAGTATAACCATTAGTAAGTTCTTAAAATCTTTTTTTTTTGTAGTGATTAGGATCAAATCTACACTTACTCATCTGGAAAATTAATACAGAATTCAAGAATTACTGTGTAGAAATATGTTCCACTTAATGGTTTCTCTAACATTCACAGGCTTTCTTAAATTCTGCATTTCATACCTCTCCCAAAATTTTGGAATTTCAATTACTCTATCACACATTTCTGTGCCTAAACCATCAAGAGCTAAGGGACAAGGAAACAGAAATCAAGAGAGGAAAATTTTGTAGTGCCTGCACCACTTAATTGGATAAAGCTACCTAACAATAATAAACGTTTCCCGTTGAACTTCTGTCTCATATGGATTCCCTATGAAGTTCCTTCTCTCTAACCATGGCTTTGCTTAGGAGTTAGAGTACAAGGAAATAGAAGAGATGGCTCTCCAATAGAAGAATTGCTGTCTAGCATGTATCAAGCCTAGTTTTGATCTCAGCATCACATGAAACAAGATATCATGAAACAAGACTGTTTTTCCAGGACTTGGAAGAGAGGCAAGATGATCATGCGTTCATGAGTTCAAGTTCATTCTCAGCTACATAGCAAGTTCAAAGGCAGCCTAGATGCCATGACACCCTGAGTCAGGGAAAGAGAAGGCTTCATATTCTCTCTCTCTCTCTCTCTCTCTCTCTCTCTCTCTCTCTCTCTCTCTCTCTCTCTCTCTCTCTCACACACACACACACACACACATTTAGGAGTTTTACTTTATTGCTTTTTAAAAATAACTGAATGTTTAGTTTTAGTTGTTTTGTTTATTTGTTTTCTACATATCAAGCACTCTGAACCTTGGGGTTCCCAAGTAGGTTCCCAGGTTTGTCTTCAGGCCAGAGAATACTATTAATGGGATGCAGTTTTCCCAATCTCTTTATGCTAATACTCTTCAGTGCAGTTTTTTAAAGTTTTACAGTGGCACTCAGTAGCAGTCACAAGACGTTGTTTGCTTGCTCTAATTAAAACACTTCAAAACAAAATCTCATTAAATTTTAATATAGAAGATGATATTTAACTTTTATTATACTTCTAACATGAATGTCATTCAATTGTGGTTTATTATTCTTTTGGTATGTACTGAATAATACCACAATATGTCACTTAGAAATTCTGGATCTACAATACAATTATAACTCATTCTACAAATTTTCCTAATGCTTTACTATTATGTGTGGGCATAGAATTTATAGTAGCTTTGTAAATTGGATTTTAAATGTCTCATTTTTCTGAGATAGTTCAAATAACATCATTTTTAAAGTTTCTTTTTGAAAAACAAGAATTAATCATAAAAATGTTCTGGGTTAAATTATTATGCTATCTCTCTCTAAAACTACAAAAAGTCATCTGGGTCAGAGAAAGAAATAAAGTTTCAATTGCTAGATATACCTACCAATACTGCAAAACTGAATCTGTAAAAACAGTCTATAAATTTACTAATAAACTAAGTTAGTGAAAAGCATACACAAATTACCACTATAAAGAAAACTACAACAGAAACAGTCTGTCCATGAGTTGCTTGTCATTTTCATATAAGGTGTAGCAATTAGAATGGCATAGGGAACTCACAGAATATTAGAAAACGCAGTAAGAAAGAGAGTCCTTTTTATGTTTAGTTCCTGTGGTAAAGAAGAAACAGAACCGTAGATAAGAAAGACTCTTTCAAAGAACCTGAGTTCTAACCAGCACTACAAGTGGTTCTTAACTGCTGATAAAGCTAGCTCCAGGGGACCTGACACCTTCTCCAGGTCTCCAAGGGTATACATATGGTGGGCATAAAGTCACACTTACACATACACATATACACACCAATTTTTTAAATTTATTTTTAACTGGGTGGTGGGCAGGCGAATCTCCATGAGTTCAAGGCCAGCCTGGTCTACAAATCAAGTTCCAGGACAGCCATGGCAGTTACGCAGAGAAACCCTGTCTCAAGAAAATATATTCCTATTTAAAGGCTAGGAGAAGCAAACTATTCTACTACTTAAAGCAGGTTATGGGGCTTCAGTGCACTCCAGTGTCTTCAGACCTTCTGTCCTTATGATGAAAGGAGGGCTGTGACTTCAGCAGACATGGTGTGATAAGATTCATTCCCAGCACTGTCTTAGCTAAGGTTCCCAGTGCTATGATAGAACACCACGACCAAGAGCAACTTAGAGATGAAAGAGTGTATTTCAGCTGACAACTCACAGGTCACACTCCATCACTGAAGGAAGTCAAGGCAGGGTCCCAAGGCAGGAACTGAAGCAGTGGCTGTGGAGGAATGTTGTTCATGAGCTTGCTCCTCCTGGCTTACTCAGTTTTCTTTCTTATAAACCCCAGGACCACCTGCCAGAAGTGCCACTATTTGCAGTGGGCTGGGCCCTCGCACATCAATCAGAAAATGCTCCCCAGTCTTTCTGACACACCAGTGTAATGAGGGCATTTTCTCAATTAGCTTACCTGTTCCCAGATGATCCTAGCCAGTATCAAGCAGACATAAGAACTAGCCGGCAAAGCACTGTGGTAACCTTGCTGGTAACAATTGTGACTTCAGGAGTTTCCCCTTAGGATTTTCATTAACTAAGTTCCAATTCCACAAATTTTCATTTTAATGAGTCTAATCAGATGCATGTTGCTTAGTTACTATAGTGGAGAAAATACAATTGTATTGTTCAGGGTTCTCTGGGGAAATAGAAACAATTAAATACATGTCATTATAAAACAAAATTTGATTCTTTTCATTTCTATGTCATTAATTGAGCCCTGATTTTATCTATCTCCTCTAATCTAATGCTTTTTGGTTTTGTTTCTCCTTGTTCTCTAAGGGCTTCAGATGTAGCATTAAGTTATTGATGTGAGATCTTACAATATTTTTGATGTAGTTACTTAGGGCTGTAAACTTTCTTCTTATGATGCCTAAATTGTGTTACGTATATTTTTCTATGTTATGCTATCATTTTCATTCAATACTAGGATTATTAAAATTTCCTTCCTGATTTCTCCCTCAACTCAATCATCATTCAGTAGTTTTGTTGAGTTTCTATGGGTTTGTGTATTTTCTGTAGCTTCTACTGCTGTTGATACCCACCTTTACTCCTTTGTGACCAGATAGAATGTAGAATGTGATTTTAGTTTTCCTGTATTAGTTGAGACTTGTATTATATTCTAATATGTGGTTGATTTTGGAAGAAGCTCCTTGAGCTGCTGAGAAAAACATGTGTTTTCAGTGTTTGGGTGGAAGATTCTGTTGAAGTCTGTTAGATCATTTAATTTACGGTATCTTTTAACTCAAACTACTTTGCATGAAATGCTCAAAGAATTAGTCAAAATATTTAAAATAATTGTAAAAAACAAATGATGTGGGATTCCCCCTCTGTATGCTATGAATATGCTTAATAAAAGAAGCTGCTTTAGCCTATACCAGGGCAGAATATAGTTAGGCTGGATGAGATACATAGAGAGAGTAGGCTGAATCCGGGAGACGCCATCTAGCCTCCACAGGAGACAGATACGCCAGAACCTTGCTGGTAAACACGAGTCTCATGGTAACATACAAACAATAGAAATGGGTTACATTAAGATGTTAGAGCTATCTAGAAATACGCTTAAGCTGTTGACCAAACAGTGTTGCAAATAATATAGTTTCTGTGGGATTATTTCAGGTCTGGATGGCCAGGAAACAAACAAGCAGCCTTCGACTACAGATTAGCCCCCAACGTGAAGCTGACTTCCACATAAAACCTAAATAAATAAATAAATAAATAAATAAAGCTTTAAAAAAATCTAGACACACACACAGAGTTAAGCACAGCTTCTTGGCAGCCAGCATTTTTTTTTTCAAATGGACCCTGTTTGCTAGAGGCAAGCGGGAGTGCTGCGACTCCTTTAAGAGAGGTCTTCCTAATTCAGCAGAAACAAACAAGTTGCCTGTGACTACAAACAAAAATATGAGAAGATCTGAATAATTGTCATAATCAGAGACTATGAAGTCATAGTGCTGTATAAAAGCTTGAAAACTGGGGCTGGAGAGATGGCTCAGTGGTTAAGAGCACTGGCTGCTCTTCCAGAGGTCATGAGTTCAATTCCCAACAACCACATGGTGGCTCACAACCATCTGTAATGAGATCTGGCGCTCTCTTCTGGCCTGTGGGCATACATGGAGGCAAAATGTTGTATACATAATAAATAAATTTTAAAAATCTAAAAAAATTTAAAAAAAAAAAGAAAGAAAACTGGTACATTCTATATCTGGGATGACAAATCTTCAAAATAACAGAGGTGGATGATATACCCTGAAGTACGCTTGGTGCACCCCTGGCGCAAGTCAATGTTCAAAAGGTAAGGATTTTGAAGCTTACATGTCCATTAATTACATAGCAGAAGACTGCATCACCTCAGTAGTTCAGACATCAGAACGAGAAAGATGCTTCATCCATCGCCAACCTACCAGGTGGTGCTGCTCACATTTGCATTGAGTATTTTCCCACTGCATTTTCCCACACGCCAGTCTTCTCATGGCATACCAATTCTGTGGGACAGCCCACAATCCAGTTAGTTACTGCAGTTGTAGAAAAAACAAAGGCAGTGTGCATTTAAAGGAAAACCTCACTGAGATTCCTGCCGTTAATGTCCTTGAAACCCTCATTTCTAAACTACTCATCTCCTCACTCAGCAAATGGCATTGGTAACGATTGACATATTTTTAAAGTCTTTAATTTAACAGCTTTTATTTGAAAGGCAGCACCAGGACCTGCAATTTCAAAGAGAAATAACATATTTGTGCGCTCTCTCTGACCATTCAAAAAAACAAAAATAAAAAAACTATTGGCTTGAACCATAGAAAAATGTGAATCTTCAACCATTTTAACTAAAATAAAACAGCAAAGTCCTACTATTCCATGAAAATCATCTTCTTTTAGTTTACCCTTCTCCCACAAATTTATAGACAATGTTCTTCAGTATTTCTGTCCTGTCCTCATTAGTGAGTAAGATTATTTGTAAGATAGTCCCATGGGGAAGGATATGATGAGGTTTGCATTTCTTTTATTTTTAAAGGATTTTCTTTTATTTTAGGTATACATATTCAGGTATACATATCTTTGACACATATATGTATGTGTGCCACATGATTGCCTAATGCCTGTGGAGGTCAGAAGAGGGTGACAGATACTGTGGAACTGGAGATTTTGATAGTTGTGGGATGCCTACATACAAGAGCAGTGAGTGTTCATGCACTGAGCCATCTCTCCAGCTTCTGGTTTAGCTTTTGAATCATTATTTTTAAGAGTTCAGGTCATGTTTGTAGAAGGGATAAGATCAATGGTAGCTGTTTTCTTTCAGAAGCTCCTTGCTGCTTTCACCTCATCCACAGTCCCTTCAGACAAAACAGAGGAAAATAGGTAAATAAATAGACCCACAGTAACCTACCACAGCAGTCAAATAGCTTCTTAAGATTAGAAGAGAGGCTTGGGTTGTCTGCACAGTTGGCTGGAATTTTCCTTAAAAATATACTAAAGAGACACAGGATGGGTAAATTTCATCCTGTGGGAGTATTAGGAAGGAGTAAGAAGATCACTATTTTTATTTTATAAATTTTTCCTGAGATTTTGCAAGGCACCACTAGACACTGTGAAGATTTCAAATATAAACATGACCAAGTCCTTGCTCTCTAGACGCTAAAAAAGGAGTGGGAAAGCAGACACATGCACAAGCAATTACACTAGGAGGTAGATCCTTTGATAAGGATTATGATTTTAATAACGTCTCTAATAAGACAAATATGCCTATGTTTTCAAACAGCAGCTGGTGGAAGCTCAGCATGATTTTACCCTTATTTCTCTTTTTAAGAGAACACAGTGAAAAGTTGTGGTTTCTTTTTTAAAAAGCAAAGATTTTTCTTTTACACATATTGTGAGGTGAATCTTTACATCTCAGATCTCTAAAGTCAACATTGCATTTGTCCTATCATTACTAAAAATTACAGTTCATGCCCGGGAACATCTGATAATGACAGATAAGACATTACAAGTTCAGCAGAGATTCTGGTTAGCAGCAAGACTGATGAATGGATGTCCAGGGTTGGAATAATGGAAGGATGTATGGGGGTATATAATTCTTATCCTGCCTTCAGAGAAAATGGATGCATGGAGGTTAGTGTTGTGTTATTTCAATTTTGTGACTAATTTCTTTTGTCTTAGAATCTGATTTGGCATTGAGTCACCTATCCCTAGAGTGACTGTGGCAACATCTGTAGAAGTGCCAATGATGGGAAAGTCTCAATATACAGATGCTTCCTTGACCTAGGGATTCACTGGAGGATCTCAAGAAGACTTACAGGTATTAAGTATTCAAGCTTCAAATCAGTTCTGAAACATGGCTATTATACAAGACTGATGCTGTGAACCAGAGAAGCAGTAGAGAAACAGAAAATTCTTCAAGGAATGTCAAAATGAGCCTGAGCAGTGCAGGCCTTTCTAGGATTCTAGGATAGACACTAATAAAGATGTTCAGGTTTGCTACCCTTAAATTTTACAGGAGCAACTTGTTAAAACAAAATAGTCATATACTTAGATCCAAAGATTCAGAGCTAATATCCATAAATAAGAGAGAACATGCACATTGTCTTTCTGAGTCTTGTTTACTTCACTCAGTATATTTTTCAGTTCCACATATTTACCTGCAGATTGCATGATTTTAATTTTTTTACAGTGGAATAGAATTCCAGTGTATATATGTATCAGATTTCCATTATCCATTCAGCAGTTAATAGGCATTTAGACTGTTTCCATTTCCTAGATACTAAGACTAAAACCAAGATAGTTTACCAGGTATCTGTAGGGGTAGGATATAAGTACTTAGGCATATGCTAAGGAGTGGTATAGATGAGTTGTGTGGTAGGTTTCCTTTTAGCTTTGCGAAACTTTTTCCAAACTGGTTTCTATAGAGGCTTCCGCAGGTTGCAATCCTCCCATCAGTGAAAGGGGGTTACATTTCCAAGAATCCTCACAAGCCTTTGTTCTTAGTTGATGTGGGATTTCCCTCTGTATGTTGTGATTACCATTAATGAAAAAAGAAACTGCTTTGGACCTATAGCAGGGCAGAACTTAGGTAGGCAGGGAAAACTAAACTGAATGCTGGAAGAAAGAAAGGCAGAGTCAGAAAAAAGCCAAGGAGCCACTGGAGACAGATGCTGGGAAATTGACCTGGTAAGCCACAGCCAAGTGGTAATATACAGATTAATAGAAATGGGTTAAATTAATATAAGAGTTAGCCAATAAGTAGCTAGAGCTAATGGGCCAAACAGTGATTTAATTAATACAGTTTCTGTGTGATTATTTTGGGTCTAAGCTAGTCAGGCAACCGGGAACCAACAAGCAACCTCCCTCCAACAGTTAGTTGTTTTCTTTCTGGCTATCATTTGAGGTAAAATGATATCTCAAATGAATGTGATATTTAAATTTAATTTTTATTTCCCTAACAGTTAGGATTCTGTACACTTTTTAAGGGATTTTTTTAGTTATTTTCATTTCTACTTAAAGAACTTTTTGTTCAGATCCATAGGCCATTTTAAAGCTCGATTATCTGCTTGCTTGGCTCTTTGGCTTTTAATTTTTTACATGTTCTGGATATTAATGCTGTATGGGTTGTATAACTGGAAAAGATTCTATTTTCCACTCTGTGGGATGTGCCTTCACTCAACTGTTTGATTTCCTTGCTGTACAGGGGCCTTTTCATTTAATGAGGTTCATTTTGCCAACTGCTGACTTCCTGTGGAAATGCAACCTATTCAGAGAGCCCATGCACATGTATTTTGTAGTATACAGTCTCTGTTTCTTCTAGCTATTTTTGAGTTTGGGTTTCACATTGAGGACCTTGGATGATCTGGAGTTGATTTTTGTGTGAAGTGATAGACAAGTCTGAGTCTAATTTCATTTTTCTACATGTGGTCACTCTGTTTTCTCAGCACAGTTTGCAAATTATACTGTCAATCTAGTGTGCATTTCCAGAATGTTTGTTGACTATCAGATAACTGTAATTTCATACATTGATTTTTGGGTCTTCTATTCTATTGATCTATGTGTCTTTGTGCTGGTACCGTGTTGTTTTTATTACTATAGCTTGCAATATAGCCTGAAATCTGTTGGGATAATTTCTGTAGCTTGGTGATTTTTGTTCATAGATTGCTTTGGCTATCTGTGATCTTTTAATTGTAGTTTTTTCTACTTCTGTGTAGAATTTCATGGTGATGTTGATTGAGAGTGTATCAAATCTGTACATTGTTTGTATTAGGACAGTCATGTTCACAATATTCCTTTGACACAGGTGGTGTAGGAGGGTCTTCTGTTTGTTAAGAAAACCATGTTGGGTGTCAATCTGTTGCAATGAGGGGCTTATTTCTTGTTTACTTAGGTAATATCTTATCCTTCTGGAGTCTTTGATGGAGTTGAAGAATGGATAGTTATAGTGATGGTTTTCCATTGTTATGATAAAAGATAAAATGGATCTAAATATGGTAACTGTAATTCTTGCTTGATAAGTTTTGTTATATGTAATGTTACTATGTCAAAGTTAAAGCCTTCTTTTTCGTTTAAACAGAAAAAGGGGAAATGGTGTAGGAGGGTCTTCTGTTTGTATATTGCCCTCATTGGTTAAATAAAGAAAACTGCCTTGACCTTTTGGTAGGACAGCCCTTAGGTGGGTGGAGTAGATAGAAGGGAATGCTGTAAGAGAGAAGGCAGTGGAGCAGACGCCATGCTTCTCCAGCACAAGATGGACACTGGTTAGACTCATGCCGGTAAGCCACAACTCAAGTGGCGATACACATTAATGTAGATGGGCTAAAATAATATGTGAGAGTTAGCCAATAAGGGGCTGGAGATAATGGGCCAGGCAGTGTTTGGATGAATACAGTTTCCGTGTAATTATTTCGTGTACACACCAGGAGCCGGATGGCACAAGGGGCCCGGCGCCGGGAACGCAGCCCGAGCCCCTCATTACTACACACAGTTTTATCTGAGCTAAAACTGACCTGGAAGCCTCTACATTGAGGATTAACTCTCATATTATTAGAAGGCACTATGAAAAGTCTCAAGGGAGAAAAGCAAACAACAGTCATACCTCACTGCATGCCTATGGATCACACTGACCAAGATAGCCACAGTGGTGCACTTTTATCTTAGGGTGATCAACAGAGGTCTAACTGGACTTAAGTCTTCCTTAATGAAGGACATTTTATGCCTTGTATTATAAACCTAGCCAACCACTTGTAACTGGAGAGGTCATGAACCCTAGAGGAGACTTCACTGAACTAACATAATTTCCAATGGCATTCTGCATACTTTTTCTTATACCCTTAGATACGTGTAACTATTACCTCTCATCAAAGAAGCTACTTTTGCAGTTGATGGAAACTTTTGAAGAAATCCATAACCAATTGCAGCTTTAAGAACAACTCACCATGGGGTTCTCCACACAAATTAATACATCTAAAGCATAATGTGGAAGAGAGGGCAGATGTATTGTAATAGCCACAGAACCAGGGTTTGCTGCAGCATGTATCTTCTAGACATGTGAAGATATGGGAAGCCACATTGAATCTCAACAATATAATCACCTAAATAATTCCTGCATAGTGATAACATCAGCTGGCATGCCACCATGGCTGAAGAAAATCTCTTAAGATTGTACCCCTAGTTGAAGAGCCACGAGCAACCAATGGCTTCTGGAAGAGGGAGAATCTATTAGATTCCTGATAGATCATATACGCATATATTAATACCTATAAGCATCCAATAATAATTGTTGTAAAAAAAATCCATGATGTTGAAAGAGAGCAGGGAGGGGCATATTGGCAGATTTTAAGGGAGATAAGAGAAGGAAGAAAGGTTGTAAAATAAGTGCATTCTCAAAAATAACCAAATAAACAAACAAAAAAAAGATGCCTACAAGCCTCTTATAAGTATAAAACTCTGCATCATCCCTGAATGTTCTGACACTCTTCAAAACAGAGAGAAACACATTTAAAGATGATTAAAGCTTCAGTTTCACATTAAAACATATAATTAAAGGATGATGTTGGGCCATATCCTTATAATATCAAACTAAACAGGATTGAACCAAAGCGTATTAAGAGTAAAGTGGAAGGCTACCTGCAATGTAAATCTGCAGTAGCCATCAGAGCAGACATGTGAGAGAATGGAAAGCTAACAAGCATCATTAGAAGGCTAAGTCACACCATTCTCCATGGCCCAGGACACCATGTTCACTCCCTTATTTATTTATTTTGTGTGAGGTTGGAAGGATAAGCCCCTCACAATAGCCTCTGGCTACATCTACAGAGTTTTATAAGAAGTGTTCTGCAGTTCCTGTATAAATTCTGATGAGCTTAAAGTGAATACCAACTCTGTTATTTAAAAGGATTTCTGGTTTATTTCAACTTGAAAGTGATTTAATAGGAAGCCCACAGAGAAAATCTTTCTCAGTAATCAAATTATAACAAGTAAGGATTAAAAGTATTAAGAAGGTTAAGCAAACTTTTCAGCTACTCTGGTTTGCTCAGGAGGAGGGGTCACTGAAAGCTGGCTATGGGAGTAAGTACAACAAAACTGTAGGAAGGAAAAACAAAAATGTCACAGATTTTGGGTTCATTATACGTCTACAGTCACAGTGGGTTTCAAACACTTGGGTTTGGCCAAAACCTAGGATCTCCAAAATCCCCAAAGACATTTTGTCTCTGTCTATAGATCCTTTTCTGAATAGAGAAAGCCAGCCATATTTTACAAGTAAAGTTCACCTACATTTTCAGATTTATCTGTGCTTAATTCATCAAAATGTTTCATTTTGAGTCCTTCGTTTGGGAAAAGACTTGCAATTTTTTCATTAGACTTTTGAAACATTATTTTTTTCTTTTCTTAGCAATATGAAGACTCTTCAGCCAGCAGCACGTAGGTTAAACCTGGAGTGTTAGAATGGGCTTGACATTTAGAAGCCATGGCTCCAAATAGGTCTTGAGCTTGGCAAAACATTCCTTCTGTTATTTATTAGGTGAGAAGAAAACATTTAGGATAAAAGGAGAAATGATTCAAATGCATTCCTTAGAGCTTTATAAGCAAAAACAAATCCATGGCTTCTTTTTTAATTAAAAGGCACATATATCTTTTAAAAATTGTCAAAAATCAATTTTGTATTATTTGATCTTGTATACTATAGACATTTGTGATGTATGTATGTGTATATGTATACATATATATGTAGGTTTATAAAAGTTATGCACTTTCCATTAAGAAATTATTCAGTTACTGCTTTTATAAAAGTGAATAAATTATATTATGGTAGCGTTTAGTAATGACAATAGACCTCCAAGAAGCTTAGGGTTAAATCAATAAATTCTTTTTTTTTAAATCAATAAATTCTTAACAAACCAGCTCCTCAAATATGGAATATCAACCTACCATACAATCCTTCAAAAAAGGGGAGTTGTGAGATAAGAGTAAGAATAAGCTGATTAATGGTTTCCAACAAGACCATATAGGCAACACTAGTCTGTGGTTTTTTTTTTACTTTCTAAATCTCCAATAAAAACAGAGAAACTAGAATAAAAAAACAAAACTTCATGGCCAACATCTACAGAATATTTCCAAGAAGGATTCTTCCAAACCCCCAAAACCTGGACCTGCCATCAAGTTTACATGTTATCAGCGACTCTGTGGGGAAGAGAAGCAATTCTGATGAGTGTGAGGGCCAGAAACCAAATTCCTAGCAGATATTTATGCCATAACACGATGTCCTTAGTAGTGTTGAAAGCTCAGCAAGCCAACGTAAGATCGGCAGACACATCTGAGAAGGTTTTTCAGAGACTGTGGTCCATGAGTAAGTTCAAAGGGTCACTCAACTTGAGATCAGATTGGAGCATTGATGCCAAGCTCTCTCCAAACAGAAAATCCTAAAGCCTGTTTCTAAACAAATGCCCAATCTCAAAAAAAAAAAATGAGAGGAAATATTTGTGAGGGCACAATCATCAGAAACAGAGTGAAAACACTAAGGACAATGAAAAGAAAAACTCAAGAATAAATATGTAGAAATCTGAAGTTATGAGCTGAGGAAGGCCATGTGATCCTCTCTTGCTTTGCATAAATGAAAAGCCTTCACAGTTAAAAATCATGAAAATGGATATATTCTTGACAAATTTCATATAATATTTTATGAGGAAAAATAAAAATGAGCAGAATGCTAATCATATTGAAATAGAGTCACGTCAGAAAATGAATTAACAACTTTCCCATCAAGCAAAATCATTTTTAAAAGTTAATAAAAATGAATGAGGGATACCATGATTAGACATAGTCAGAATCAGAGGTAAGCTGATGGAAGGAGTATTTAAAAAGAAAGATATAAAACAAAGGCTTAGGTGAAAAAAGTTAAAAAACATTTCAAAATGTTAGATGTCATAAGGAATTAAACTGGTCTAGCACAGTGAAGGTGAAGATTTTTTTCTAAGGTACGTGACTTCACTAGCTCTGGAAAGCTGTGTAGGACTCCAGTGCTAGACATGATTTCCCTCCTGTTATATGGATCCGATTAGACAGCTGTTGGTTACCACCAACATGTAAGTGCCACTTACTGAACCTTTCCAGGTATCTTGCCATGGTAGTCACTACAGTTCATAGGTCTTGAGCTGGGTAAGACTATTAATTGGTTTCCTCATTGTAGATGGACTTTTTTTTTTTAGGCTACCAGTTTCCAAAAAAACAACACAGAGACTCAATATTAATTATAAATGCTTGACTGATAGTTTAGGTTTATTACTAACTAGCTCTTAAAAGTTAAATTACCTGTATTTCTTATCTAAGATCTACCATTTGGCTTATGGTTTGTTAACTCATTTCCTACACAACCTGCTTCCTCTGTGTCTGGCTGGTGACTCCCCAGACTGCGCCCTTCTTCTTCCCAGGATCCTCCTCATCTGGCTCTCCCACCCAAATCCCTTCCTGCCCAACTATAGGCCAGTCAGCTCTTTATTGACCAATGAGAACAATACATATATACAGTGTACAAAGACTGTTCCACAGTACCTCCCTTGGCAGCTAAATAGTATTTTCTGGTACAATCTAAGCTAGACCACAGGAAGGAGTCTTTCAGGTTAGTACTAGCTCGAATTACCTGAGTAGTGTATCCTAAGAGTGTAGTATCTTCAGCTGTAGTAAGAGGAACGGGCCTGCTTTTAGGTGCCCGGCTAGCTTAACCCCCGAAATAATTACACAGAAACTGTATTCATTTAAAACACTGCCTGGCCTCTTATTGGCTAACTCTCACATCTTGATTCAACCCATTTCTAATAATCTATTTGTCACCATGAGGTTGTGGCTTACTGGGAAAGATTCAGCGTGTCTGACCTTGCAGCTTCATGCAGGGGCTCTCTGTCTCCTTCCCAGCATTCTGTTCTCTTTTCCCCGCCTATCTAAGTGCTGCCCTATCAAAGGCAGCTTCTTTATTTAACCAATGAAAGCAACACAAATGCTGAAGGACCTCCTACATCATTCAGCAATAGAGGCATACCTTCAAGCACTGAGAGGGAACCAAGTACTACATTGATAGTCTACATTGTTTGTGAGTCACTTGGACCTACCTTGACCAAACATTTTAAAAGGGCGTTCTCATGTATGGTACTAGGGGTTTTGTTAGTCTAGAGTTCTTGTGTTTAACACTGTCAGCCCAACTGGCATAACTTCCTTTAACGTGTGTACATGTATGTGTGTATGAGTGTGTGTTAGGTGTATATGTGTGTATGTTGTGTATAATCATTGATAAATACAAAATAATATGGTTCCTGATGTTATTTGTCTTTATGTCTCCTCTTCTGTATTGTCCTTCCTCCCTTTTCCCAGTTCTCCCTTTCCATTTTTCTGTTTCCAACTTCTGTCACCTTTAATCCCATCTCAAGCCCCTCTGCCTTCCTGTAGTCTCTTCATACTTTCATGGTTTTGTGTTCCTCCATGAATACCCTATCTGAAGATTTGGAGCTAGGAACTGAAGGTAAGAAAGATCATGAGACATTTGTCTTAGTGGGTCTGGATTACCTCACTCAATATAATTTTTTCTAGGTCTATCTATCCACCATAAATTTTATTATTTCTTTTTTTTTACAAATGAATAGTTTTCAATTCTATATTTGTACCACATTTTAAATATCCATTCATCTGTTGAAGGACAGTTAGGTTATATATATATATTTCCTGACTGTTGTGTGAATATGGCAAAGTGTCTGTGGAGTATGGTGAGTCTTTGATCATATTTCAAACAGTGTTATATCTGGGCCATATGGTAGATTTAGTTTTGGTTTTTAAGGGTCCTCCATATTGATGTCTCAAGTGACAGGATCTGTTTCTATCTCTACGTCAGTGAATGAGAGTTTCGTTCTCCCCACAACCTCACCAGTATTTGTTGCATGCTCACAAATAAGTATAGCAATTTCAAAATAAGCCTCTTTCTACAGCAAATGAGACCATCTCAGAAAACCACAACTGGACAAACAAGGCAGAGATCCATAGTTTCTAGGGAAGCCAGCTCCAAACGATATATTTGCATAACAACAACAGCATCTATGGCTCAGAGACTATCCCAGAAGAAAGGAAAGAAAGATTGTAAGAACCAGAATAGCAGGAAGTGTTCTGTAAAACAGTATTTCCTAGAAATGGTCATATAAACAAGACCAGAAAAATGACAATAGCAATGGTCATGTCAACTTGAAAGGAAGAAAATCTCATGGTATCCACCATTAGACTAAGAACTATAGGCAACTAAGGACTGCTTGGAGGAGTATTAGCCCCTGCCAAGGATGAGCCCCCTTATTCGTTATTCATATACATACAAAGAACAAAAATGGATTCAGCAGATTGTATTTATATACAACACTGATAAGCAAAGAAAAACAGGCTCACTTTGAGAATTAGGTGTTTGTGCAAAAGTTTGGAGGAAAGGTAACTGGGATAGCCTGGTGGGAGAAAAGGAGAGAGGGGGAGATAATTATATTTTAATTAAAGTGTATTTAAAACATTATTTTAAATAAAAAGGAAATGTAACTATTATACCTTAATGAGAAAAGACAATGAAAGGTTGTAATTTCCAGTATTTGAGTTCAAAGAGAGGGAGTTCAGATTTTTAAGCACAGCCAGACTGACTTGCAAACAAAAATGCTGAACTTTGTGTGAATGGACAAGAACAAGAACTTAGAAAAAAATGAAATGTAATAACTGACACCATGGAGGCCTGCCTGAGAATTCTACTGTAGAATAAATTTCAGATAACCAAAAGACTGCGAAGCATAAGAAACCTTGAGGAGCAGTCAATATAAATATGCCTATATAACTAAGATTAAATAATAGACACAAGTAAAGCATATAGCATATAATGTCTTCATGTACTAATGATGAGTTCACAGCCCAGACATGAAAAGTAGGAGAGTGGAAAAGGTTTAAAAAAATGGAGTAAGTATGCTGATTACCTTCAAGAGTTATGTGATAAATCAAATTTGAAATTATAGAGTTAGAATATCTATGTTACAAAAAAGTCATTGACAAAATTGTGGATCTAGAGAATCATTTTAATGGTAGTCAGACTACAGAAAGAGAAGCAGTCATACCTGTGCCTCCTGATGAAAAGGCATGTAACTGCCTCTGAAGTTCCTTTGTTTTCCAAAAGAGATTCAGGCATTGGGGGCACATACCATTAACCCAGCACTCAGGAGGCAGAGACAGTGCGTTTGAGGCTCATCTGGCCCTGTCTTGGAAAAACCAAAATAGCAGTAGTAGTAGTAGTAGTAGTAGTAGTAGAAGAAGAAATAGCACCTGTAATCTTTCACAGACAAGTTATTGTATAGTAACATATTATACTAATATCAGATTATATCAAACAAATAGGTATTTAAAATCTTGCATATTGTAACAAAGATCCAAGATGACAGAACATACTCATTTAATAAATGATTCCTTGACCCATAACCTGCCATTTTCAGGCTGTTTGGGATGAAACTTTCAGTTCAGAGTTTATTCCATTGAAATTATTAGTGTTTTCTAAATTACTTATTTCCACACCAAAAATGACTTTTCTATGACTTACATTTGAATCAGTTTTCTTTATGTATCCTTCTCATCAATAGCCATTTCATAGCAGACCTCTATTTTGTTGCTGTGACTCTAGATAGTTTGGAACATTAAGAATGTAAAGTAGATACAAAACAAGAGCTTTCAGGACCAGAAAGTAGGAAAACCACTTTTTGATTAGATCTAAGTCCCACTCCACAAGCTAGAAGCCATATCTGTCTCTCTTATTGAGCTAAGCACCTATGTCTAGGCAGAGCACGGGACCTAGGAGAGAATCTACTATGGTTATGCTGCTAGAAGGACACATTATTGAACTCACACCTAACGACTTATTGCCATACTCACAAATCAATGCATCTCTCATCTCTTATCTGAGAAGCTCCTCATTTCAGTAGATTGTGATTGCCACAGTATCCAACAACTGGCCAACAGGCAACCAATAAGAGACTGTAGAATGCACAGGCCTAAATCCTCTTGCCAAGGCATAAGGATCATCGCAGAAGAAAGGAGTGTAAACAGTTCAGGAGCCTGGTGTGGTGAATGACTTCAAGGAAACAGTATCTTCTGGACACAGCAGGGTAGTTGCACACAAGGACTCTCAGCATTTGTAGCAGCAATCACAAAACAGGCAAGCCTAAGACAGACCATAGCCTAGAAAGGAGAAAGGAGCTGGGTATACAGAGCTACCAGAACCATGGAGTTGCTTGCAATTTATTATTTGATGGAAGAGGGAGAGGCAATTTTCTCTAAGAGTGTAGCCCTTACTTAGTTGAATACTCTCCAACAGAAAACCACACATCCAAGAATACTTGTGTAGCACAAAATTGGCCTTGGTGGAGGTTTTTTTGTTACCTAATTAGTTAGTTTGTTTGCTTTGGGCATAAACTTGGGTGAGTGGAGAAATGGGAGTGAATTGGGAAAGAGTTGAAGGAGGGAAGTGAATATGTGCAAAACAAGGATAAAACTCTCAAAGAAGTAACTTAAAAAAAGATAAATGAGAGTTTTTCAAACACATTCCCTGTCAAAGTAGTCATCGATTCCATTGATACAAAAGTGTACTTTAGCAGTTGCATCACAAAGGAACCTTACTCAAAGTTAAAGTGATGCACCAGAGCCCAGGGAACGTTTCTGAAGAGTGTCTGAAAGAGTGTATGTGATCAGAATGGGAAGGTGTGCAACAAAAAGCTTCTTCTAGACATGATATAACAATTGCACGCAAAAACTCACTGAGACTGTGGTTATCTAAACAGGCCTTACACAAGACCAGGCCCCCCAACACTTCATTATCAAAGAGGGGCCCATAAAGGACCCTCTGCTTTCAGAAGGCTTATAGACAATTAACATTGCTTGAAGTTGGGGCATCACATTTTCCAGCTGGCCTAGCCATAGTTAAGTTCACCATCATCTACTGAACAGCTTCCCGCCACTCAGCAAGTAACTCTAATAAAACTCAGGGGAGGGGCACACAACAAAAGAGAAGTTATGAAAGTAGGTCAAGGTTTAGTAGTGAAAGCAAATGCCAGCAAGGGGGTGGGGTGTGAAGATGACTGAAGTGCATTGTATAAATGTATGCTGTAACATGTGGGGGCCCAGTTCCCACAGCCGGCAAGTCCCAAAGAAAATTACACAGAGAGGTCTATATTAATGATAAACTGATTGGCCCATTAGCTCAGGCTTCATATTAGCTATTATAACTTATATTAACCCATTATCCTTATCTATGTTATCCACATGGCTCAGTACCTTTTTCAGCAGGGCAGGTCACATCTTGCTTCTTCCATGGTCTGGGCAGGACTGGGGAGGAATGGGCTTCCTCCTTCCTAGAATTCTCCTGTTATCATTGCCCCACCCTTTCTTCCTCTCTGGTTGTCCCACCTAGACTTCCTGCCTGGCCAATCAGCATTTATTTAAAACATGATTGACAGAATACAGACAATTCTCCCACACCAGTATGCAACTGTCAAACAGAAAAACAGAAAAATATACAAAATGTGTACATTAATGTTCTACTACTGTACATCTAAGTTTAGAAGCATTGTTGCTATGATAACAAGGAAATAGTTTACATACTCATTGGAAGTATAGAAAGAAGAAAAAGATGTCTGAGGAGATGGATCCACAGTTTGAGAACTGGAGTTCTAACTCTTAGAACCTGTGTAAACTGGAGTTCTAACTCTTAGAACCTGTGTAAATGCATCATGGGCATGGAGTCCCATCTACAATTACAGCACTAGCTAGGCTAGCCACATCATTGAGCTCTAGATTTGACTTAGAATCCCCATCTGAATGAATAAGGTGGAACCAGCAAGGAAGACTTCTAACACTGGTCTCAGGTCTTCACATGCAGGCACATTCATGCATGCACTCACATGTGAACCCATACTTGCATGCATGCATAAATGCATGTTCACCACACACATACAGACTAGAAAAAAGGAAAGAAGACTGTGTACTGCAGAGCAAAGGACAGTACATCAAAGAAAAATACTCCAGTTCCCTTGAGTTGTTTTAGTGTCCATTCTACTGCTGTCAGAAATGTGAACTCCTTCTTGCCTAGAAAGCACTGAGTAACTCTGACCATCAGAACTGCCAACTAATCAGACCTTTGTACCAAGGCCACTACTGCTCACATCCACCTCTAGGTCTCAGAGAGCCTCTGTTTGGTGGAACATGTATCTTAAGCAGAATCCTTGCTAGAATCCTTGCTTCAAAGGAGTCTAAGGAACTCAGCTTTTGCTTTCTAGAGGGGTGCCAAATGCTCTATCTATGTAAGCTCAAATGCCACCTCTTATGCCCCATTTTCTTAAATATTTCAAAATCAAGCTACATGGCAAGCAAACACAGCTGAGTCCCCTAACTGGTCCCAAAGAGACCATTTGCCCTGAATACCACCAGTTGTCTTAACTATGCTTATGACCTTTTTGCTAATCCTTTGTGAAGATACTATTAAGACTCTGGATCTAATGCATTCAATTAATATAGAGTAGAACAAAGGGTGGCTTTTCAGAAGGCATTTGCCTGCTGAACTACCTGCAACATTCTGACCTTCATAGAGATCCGTTCACTCAGCACACCCACATTCAACTTATTAGTTTAAACCTGTTTTCTTACGTGAACAACACATACTGTTGCATAAGTTAACACATTGAAATCTTCTTATTGGCTAACTCTTATATTAATTTAACCCATTTCTATTAATCTGTATATCACCACATGACAGTGGCTTGCCGGCAATGATTCAGCATGTCTGAATCTTGCAGCTCCATGGTGTCTCTCTCTCTCCACTTTCCTTCTCCCAGCATTCAGTCCAGTTCAACCCCACCTACCTAAGTTCTGCCCTATCAACAGGCCAAGGCAGTTTCTTTGTCCATTAACCAATAAAAGCAACACATAGACAGAAGAACCTCCCACACCATTTCCCCTTAGGCTTTAACATAGTAAAATTACATATAACAAAAGAGGTATCAATCAAGAATTACAGTTACAATATTTATATCTATTTTATCTTTTATCATAACTAAAGAGAACTACAACTATAAATTCTTCAACTCCATCAAAGACTCCAGAAGGATAAAAAATTACCTGAAGTAAACAGGAAGTGCATTGTAAGCAACTTCCAAAACTCTAGAATTGACAGAGACATCTCATTGCCTGGATAGTCACCCAAAGTTTTTCTGTATCATTGGGGCATCCATCTTCATCCCACAGGTCCATAGTATCCATCAGACTTTTCCACAAAAGCAGGAAATTTCAAAGACAGTTCCACCTATACTGGCAGTTTGTCCAACACATTTTTCTGTGTTCTGCAGAATGTCTAGCAGACTATTTCATGAAGCAGGAACCCTGAAGGATAATCTCACCTTCAGGCAAGTTTAGCAGTCATCTCTCTGCAGGGGTCCTACATGTTCAGTTAAGCAGTCTAGACAAGAGGAGTTTTTTACCCAAATGGCTATCAAACTCCATAAGAAGCCTCTTCAATACCCATCTTCTTCTTGAAGTAACTTGGTGCTGCCAGAAGCAGATGTGTCTCACTGTCGTGAAAAGTCTTAAGTTCTTAAACATTTTAAATGACATATTCTGAAGGTCTCTGAAAGATTTGAAGAACACCTGTCTATCTGAAATACATCTCTGTACATCTAGAAAATCTAACTAACATGACTATGAGCTTCACTATTATAGATGATTGTCTATTAACCTATATTTCTTAATTATACATTACCTTTTTTAATGGACTGCATAAACACAATACCTTAGTCAAGAGCAGAAATATACATATAACAAAATTGACCTAAAACTTATATCAATAAACAAAGATCCATACCAATGCAAATCTCTATAGCATATTCCCCTTTAAATGTAAACAAACATTTATATTCAATATTTGGGAATATGGAAATAGTTTTACCCATACTGCTTCCTGCTGATTGGGGGCACTGTTAATCAGGTCTTTTATGATGTATCCTGTGTGCTAGGTTAATTTCAGTCAACAGGGGCGAAATAGTTTTTTCAGGGTGTTCACGGCAACCTTTCAGGGGATCATGATCCATCAAACCATATTGGTCTGGAAGCAATCCACAGGTTCTCATCTTCTGTGGAAACAAAAGTAGAACCACTTTTCCAAAGCAACATTTCCTTGGACTCAAATTTTGAGTCAAGATGCCTTTATAATATACATGCTGGTTTAGTTTAGCAGCCCATACAATGAAATGTCTCTCTATACTTAGCTCCTTCACAGTCAAAAAATGCAAAGAAAACACAATAATACATATAATCCAGACTCTCTGTGAATTTTCCATTTTTACATGGCTTATTTTTCTTTACTTCTTTTAATTTATGACTATCTGTACTCTATCTCTTTAAAAAAAAACTTTACCCTTTTTTAAGCATTAACTTTATTTTATGACTCTCTATACTCTTTTTCTTCTCTCTTTCAAGCCTATGTACATTTATCCAACACTATGACTCATGTGAATTTGTCTGTATTGCATATCTGTAATTCTTTACTGTCCAGGAGCACTTTCTAAAATGCTAAGCACTTCTTAAAACTTAAGCTGCACCATTATTATATATATGGTACTTCTTGCTTGTCTACCCAGTCTAAAACTTAAGCTGTGTCATTACTATGTCATATATGGTATTTCCTGCTTGATCTACACAGTCCAACATTAGTGGAACCAACATTGGTGGAAGTACATTAGTGCCTGAGACTGTTGGGTGGGAGCCATCCTCAGCACCTCAACTCTGATAACCAGTTGGCCCATGCTGCCACCAAGTAATTTGCAGTACACTGTCCACAATCCCCATTAAAATGCTCTGTGGCAGAACCTCCTGAAAGAGCAAGAGCTGTTTGTGCTGGCGAACCAGGAAGCTGTCACTTTTTTTTTAAAGAAGCCACGCAGTCTTTACTGTGCCCCAAGGTGCCCTGCTCACCACAAGCCCATCTAGAAAAAAAAATGCTGCTACCAAGAAACTGTGCTAAACTATGTTCTTTTGTATCTAGAATTCCTTTTCAAGCTTTCTCAGGTTTTATGTGGATATAGTTGACCACGTTGGAATGCCAATCAGTTGGGAGAGGGGGCGTTTGTTCCTCCTGGCCATCCAGACCCAAAATAACCACACAGAAACTATATTAATTAAAACATTGCTTGACCCATTAGCTATAGCTTCTTATTGGCTAACTCTTATATTAATTTAACCCATTTCTGTTAATCTGTATATCACCACATGGCAGTGGCTTACCAGCAAAGATTCAGGACATCTGACTCTGGTGGCTCCATGGCGTCTTGCTCTCCACCTTCCTTCTCTCAGCATTCAGTCCAGTCCGTCTGCCCTATCAACAGTCCAAGGCAGTTTCTTTATTCATTAACCAATAAAAGCAACACACAGACAGAAGGACCTCCTACACCACGAAAACCAATGGGAACACTAACTTCATGGTCTAATGTTAGAGAAGGCTGTAAAATATCAATATAAAGTAGGAACTATCTGAAGACAAAAAGAGTGGCTTAACTATGATACTGATATGCTGTAGAGATAACAAACAGTTTAGTGATCCTAGGGAATACCATGATTTCTGCCATAGTATCTTGAAATGGTTTGGCATACAGGAAGGCAGACAAGGTATAGGGATTTTTAGTTCCACTGGCCTAAAGAAAGTGCATTTCAATCTTTCCCATTTCTGGTAACTAGAGGCTTTCAAGTAGAAGAAATCCAAGTGGTAGAAACAAATACTTGTGGTCAGCTGTTCAGAACAATGTCAACTGCTTTGGGGATGAGACTTCTTGACAAGGATAATAGTAAAATAATGAAAAACCAAGGCAGATTAAATGCTACAAACTATAATCTTCCCCTCTCACTCCTTGGGCTTCCCACAGCTGCCTGCAGAAATGATTAAGTTGGAAAGTCCAAAGAATGGCTGATCATTTTCAAGGCTTCCTAGTGCTCTAAAGTTATTGGGCCAAAGTCACAAGCAGTGGGCCAGCCTCTTTCAAGCTGGCCCAGGGTGTCTGGCAAGCAAATAGTTCAAATATCTGGAGAATATTTGCACCCTTACTCTGAAGTACAGGCTCTGCCTATGTTTACCATCTGGTCTTATTCTCCAGCCAATTAAAAAGATAAGCAGTTTCAGAAACATATGGTATACATTCTACCATGCTTTAGAGAAGCTATACAGTGTGTCCATAAAATCTATAATTTAACAAAGACTATAGATCTACATTACAGTCTCAAGAAGCTTGCCAGCTCAGATTGCTCTCAGGCACAGTATTTATTTCACCATTCTAAGTAGGTGAAAATGACAGAATAACCAATGGATTTTTGAAATTTTTCCTCTTTTTAATATTTACAAAAAAATACAAACCTTTGCTAGTCAGAATATTTTTATGAGCACGTATTCTATTTTACATGTATTTGCCACATTACCAAGTATACTATTAAAAGGATTTTCCCATGCATCTGAAGAGATATACTAGATAGTAATTCTATCAATTTCTATTAATATATTCTGATTAATTGAAAATGTTTCAGTTGACATTGCTTTTGAAAATACTTCCAATCATTCTCTTAATCTATAAAGCATAAGAATGATTTAAAATCTCAGCCTATACCCCTGAATGTATAAAAAAATATCAATTTGAGATCATGTATGAGTAGAATCTAGGAGCATCTTTTGAATAAAGTTGTATTTTTGTTTCTAAAGAGGGTGAAACAATTCCTTTAATTTATAATTTAGACTAGCCATACCATTTTACAGCAGTGGGTTTTTTTTTTAACTTTTCTTCTTGTCTTTATTTTTAGTTCCTATGATGTTCTGTCCCCAGATGTGGGAATGCAGCTGAACAGGGGCTGAAGCTCATTACTGAGCGGGTATGCACATGAAGCCCAGATGTTAAAGTGTGATCATTTTTTTCTATCAGCAAATAGATTTATTTTTGTGTCATATTGAGATCAGATAAGACACTTCCTAAATGTTACCTTCTTCATTTGGAGGCCTTTGGTCTTCATTTTATTCCCTACATACCATTCTACTTTAGTCTCCCTGAAGTTCAGGTCGATATGAATACTTAATATATACTGCTTTGGACAGGTTGGATTTTTGCAACAGGGATTCTCTGTGCAACATCCCGCGTTGTCCTGGAATGAGATTTTGTAGATCAGGTTGACCTCAAACTCACAAAGATCCGTCTACCTCTGCCTCCCAAGTGCTGAGATTAAAGGCGTGTGCCACCAACACTTGGCTAATATATGCTTCTTACTTTGTTAAATATACCTTTGGTCTAAATCAGAAGAGAAGCCTGTAAAAGGGTATTTAATTTTATTTAATTTACACTCTATAAAGTAAAAAGTTGAAAGTAGACACAAAGAGAAAGAGAGAGAGAAGAGAGACTGATTTTGCTGGACATTATTAGCATTTGATGATGATGGAGAGTTTTAAGGTTCCTATGTGGAAAGAAGAAATAAGCCAATTTCTAATTAGATAAAGGTGACATAGTATTGCATGCCTGTAACCCCTACATCAGAGAGGTTAAAACAGGAGCATCATGACATGGATGCCAACATGGGCTACATGGTGAGTTCTAAACCAGTTTGGATTCCATAAAAGACTGTCTCAAAATAAATGATTTTATATTTTAACTACAACTTTTTAGTATTTCTATATTTCATGGAAAGATACGTATTCTTGCACAATTGCTCCAACACTTTCTGAAGGCAAAAAAAATCTTCATATGACTTTAAGTATTCTAGACATATTAGTTGTGATGGTTCATTTTCAGTGTCAATTTAACACTGTGGAATCCACTGGGAGGAGACTATCAATGAAGTACTGTCTAGATCAGGTTGGTCTGTGCGCATGACAATGGGTTATTGATTGTCTTGATTATGTGACTTTAGGTGGAAAGACCTCCTCACCATTCTCTGGGTGGGGATCTTATATGACAGAGTATGAAAGATAAGCTGAGTGTAATCATGAAGACATGAAGTCATTGTTCTTTGGCCCTGACCGTGATTGTGATGTGACCAACTATCTACCTCCTGATGCCTTGATTTCCCTTTAGTAATGGATTGTATGTGAGTCAAATAGACTTTCGTTTCCTTAGCTGACTTTGTCAAGGTATTTAATCATAGAAATAAGAAATTAAACTAACATATTAGCATTATAAATCAGACACAGGACACCTGAAAATGGGCATTATTCTCATTAGCTTTCAGAGAAGAAATTAATTCAAAGCTAAAATTGGTAGCCTAAAATCAAATGTCAATTGGCTTAAAATTATTATGATAAATGAAGTTCTTTTTATTCTTACAAACATTAAGAACATTTATTAAAACATGGTCCGGGTACTCAGTAAATATTTAAAATTGTTTTCGTAGAGAAGACGGAAGAAAACCCAGAATATACCCTAATTGCAAGATCTACTTTTGCTCATACTGGGGTGATAAACATTACAAAGTTTTCCCACTAACCAATGAGGCAAGGGAGCTTTTTGTTATCCATTTGGGCTCAAGTTATAATCCATGAACTTCAGTTAAGTTGGCTGAAAAAGAAAAAAGAGAATTCAACCAGATTAGAATCAAAATTAGAGCCAAATACTGGTACATTTGACCATTTTGTGTAAAAATTCATTCATTATATGGAAGGATTTAAATTGAGATAATATAAATGTTACTGAAATGAATCTATTTTTAAATTTTCTAACAAATTTGATTTCCATCAGGCCAGGTAATTTTCAACATACTTTTCCAGAAACTCTTGTTTAATAAAAGTTGACCATTTAGTCAAGAGCCAGAGTCAGTAGAACAGTGTTTTTAGACACAACACAGAAGGTCTAAGTATGAACTCCAAGAAATGAACCAGCGTCTGCACAACCTGTGCAAAGCCAACCCAGACAAAATTCCAGCTTGGAGGAGGGAGGTGGGTCAAATATCCCGCTCCTATATTAGGCACTGTTCAAATCTGGCACTGCTAGGAAAGGGATAGTTTGCTTCAAGGGTATGACCCCCTGTAAATAGACCACATCTCAGTGGATGGTACACACCTAGATATATAAATATGAATGTATATAATATATGTACATACATACATACATGAACAAATTGGACTGAAAGGGTTTTTTTAAAATGAGAACACCAAGTTCTGTGAATAGGAAATGGGGAGCATATCTGGGAGGACGTGTGAAAAGGGCTGAATTTTATCAAAATACATTGCATTAAATTTTCAAAGATTAAATTAAAAAATAGTAATTGAGCTGAGATGATGGCTCAATGGATAAAGCATTTGCCAGGGTAAGCATGGGGGAAAGTTCATATCTCCAGAACCTATATAAAAAGTCTGACAGCTGTGCCTGTAATCACAGTACTTGGGAGAGAGACAGAGGATCCCTGGATAAAAAGCTGGAACTGGCAGAATTCAGATTTTAGTGAGAGACCCTGCTTCAATAAAGTAAAGAGGAAAATAAATAAATAACAAAATAAAAGTCATTATTGGCTTAATTAGCTTCATTGTTCCTATATCAGTGATAATTTTTCAATGGTAAGGGTGTAGTAAACATATGGTGTACCAATTAACATGTCAAACCTTGCGAACAAAACGGAAAGTTCAAAACCTAGTAAAGCCATTTGCTTCATGTGGTATTCAAACACTGAATCTCCAACTATACACCATTACTTCTAGCATCTTAATAAATAACCATGTGAATTAATCCATTACTCTAGAGGCAGAAAGCATGTAAGCCATACACCTAGAGAGATAAAGTACTTAACTAAAGCAATATTTCACTTTGCACTAGTAAACTCAAAATTCAACAAGAATATTTTTTTCATTTAGTCTAGGGAAACATCCAGAAAGGGTTATATAAAATAGATATTATTACACATGAGAGAAACTTAAATAATTTTTACCTCAAGTAAAGTTTTTACGATTATTTATCTTTTAGAATACTTTCCGAAGTTGCTGTCTTTGGTACTGTGCCTCATATTTCAGAAGAGCAAACATTCATCTGCATCTTCTTATCATAGAGACAAATTGGAATATTAACTGGAAATATTGACTTTCCCTGCAACATCAGTCAATGTTTACTTTTAGTCCAGCATTTTGACACTTCAACATGACATTGCCATTTACAAAGTTCATGTTCAAAAGAAAATAATCAGTTACCAAAATAGAAATGATCAAGCTTTAAGTAAGTTTGTCATTTGTGCTAGAGTGTGCACATAGGTGTTTTCCAGCTGCAGGATGGACCTGCCTGGGTTTACAGTCAGGAATGCCAAAGCTAGATGAAAGTAAGAAGTAGTTGTGTTCACACTTCTCCATTATGAAGGACACTTAAGGACACTCACAGTTGATTCTATGTCTACTTTGTCTAAACTAAAAGAACATGATGCTTTATTACCCTAGTGTAACCCTACATTCTGCAAACAAACCACAACAAAACCGCATCTCTCGGGACTTCATTTTCCTCAGCTCTTCAGAATTTGAGACCCACTGACTGAAAATAGTTCAAAAGTAATCAGGGAGCCTTCCTGATGTTTAGCAGGATTATTATCTAGAAAATAGGCTTTTCATAGGTCAATAAGGAAAACTATAGAAAACACTTAAACTAAGTTATGATGTTTTCTAGTGCCATGCATTTTACTATCAGAAACACTTTGTAGATATCATTAGAAGCCCCCATACTAATGCCCGATCCCAGGAGCTCTAATGTCCAGATGCTGAAGTCACTAGGCCTTGACAGCAGTCGTTCTGTCTGTACATAGCTATACCACAATAGCACAATGTATCAAAACAATGTTTTCACATTGTTTTTTTTGAGAAAAAAGCAACATTGATTTCCCCAAAACATGTACTTCCCTTGTTAGTACATCTATAAAGAACATAAAAGTCTTGACAGCTGAAGCTTTCTCAATACTAGTAACTTTTAGCTGTGTGATCTTTGGAAAAGAACTATGGTCCAAAATTTTCCTTTAAATCCAGTCTAGTAAGACATGGCACAGCATAAGTGACTTGTCCTTTTGTTTATTGTTTTAAGCAGAAACATTGAAAATTGAAAGGTACTGTAGAATGTTAACTGTATAAGTCATGAGAACTGCAGGATTTATTAGGGTATGGATAATAAGCTTCAGAAGTTCTTCTGCACATGGGATACAGTACACAAATGAACAAAAGCATCCAGAATATCTTCCCTCGATGAACAGGGCTAAGATAGATAAAGTCTCCTAGAGCATTAACACTGGCACCAACTGAAAGAGAAAAATAGCAAAAAAAAAATCTCTATTTATAATAGCTTAGAGGCTAGCCATGTCACTAGTAAAATGCATTATATTAGCATAAACAATATGGATTTATACAACATAAAAGCATCTTCGCACACTTCATCTTTCACTGAAGAACTTTATCCAATTTTAATTTCCTCTGTCTCAGAGAGGTAACAAAACACAATTCCATGGACACAAAAGGAGTGCTGGGTGAGGAAAAGCAATTCCTACTACACACCCTTAATAAATTGGGGTGATTTGAGATGAAGGGCACTGTATCTTCTCCCATAAAGTATGAGGGGAATGCTAACCAATGGATGTATACCGTGACAAGATAAAAGAGGTTTTTAAACACTGCCAGCAATCTTTTTAACAGTTAACAAGAGGACATTATTGAGATTATTATATTTTTTATTATGTGGTTAGAAACATTAAAAGGCCGGAAAGAGAAGCCATGTAACCTGGATCGTTGAGAGAACAGACGGTGACTAGTTCTGAAGGGTTGAAGCTGGACTGCTTGACCATTGCTGTTTTTATGTCCCCTCAGCCCTTGGATTTTATAGTTGATTGTCAGGAACAAAAAGAAGCATTCCTAAGCTGACTATGGGTTACAATTTCTTGTTTAATGATGTTGACTGCAATTTTAATGTGTTATTTTGTTGCCAAGTTATTAGAAATATTTCAAAAGACAGTGGGAAGCTATGTGCTCAATAAAAAAGTTTAATGTCAAACTAATCACTTTACCCAGGACAGTTTTGACACGGACTGACCATAAAAGCATTGGCTGACTTAGTCTAATGCACATGGTGACTGCTAGCATGCCTCAGTCTGGAGGTAGACTGTTCATGTTTAGCCAGCAATAATGAACCCTGAGAAGCTAAAACCTCTTCAGTAGGGTTCAGAAGAAATTCAAGTGTATGTTTTTATTACTGAGTGTTACATGTGCCACAAAAGACATATTTCACTTATATAAGGTTATCTATAACACTCAGAATGACCTTTTAGATCACTGGGTAGGACTTGTCTCCTTGGAAGGCTAAAGGGATACAGGCCTCATCATTTTAACTGCTGATTTCTTGTTTCCCACATATTCCAGAACTAGGATTTGCCCTGCTGAGTTTTGGCAAGCCTTAGGTTGGTATCTAGCAAACTCCCATCCAAAAAAAGTGTTGGATAGCACAACCGTAACTCTGAGTAGTCCTGAAACCCAAATTGAATTTCCTGGAACACATATGGGAACATGCAGTCAACAGATTTCTGAAACTGCATACCAGCCCTTTGCATTTCTGCTACAATCGCTTGCCTACTGTGGAAGAAAAATCTATTACAATCTTTCCTGATGAGTTCAGAGAGAAACTGTAGCAGCCACAATAGCCACTTCACTAGTCGGCTTTTATGTTTTATATTCCATTTTTCCACATAAAAGTGGGGGAATGAAATATGTTTGTACTGAGTATATCATGGTACATTATCAGAATGCCCAACATGTAGAATGACAACATTGAATCACTTAACACTGTTATGAAATGTCCTTATTTTCAGCTTCCTCCCTACTCTCAAACCCCCTTAGAACCTGAACAAGAGCAATTGCCTGATAGAAAGTTTCTGTCTTATGCTGCCTTAGATTTTCCTTAATTACACTTGATTTCCTAAGAATCTGGTTAAAACGCTGTTCAAATATATTTATTTTTTAATTTATTCAATCTTCTACCCATATTTCATTCCTTTAAAAAATTTAATTATCATGCACAGTATTGACTACTATGTGAATTTTTAAAAAAAAATGTATTTGTGGTTGTATTCCCCGTCATGTCTGCCACCTTTGTTACCTCTGATCGTCCCTTTGACCCTACTTCTGTTGCTATTCCTCTTTCATGCTCCTTCCTTATTCCTATAGGAATTCTACCAGGATAAAATTTAGCCCTGTAGTAAGAGGCACTCGGGCTGCGTCCTTCCACCCGGCTCCCGGCCGCCTAAATAATTACATAGAAACTGTATTCATTTAAAACATTGCCTGGCCCATTAGTTCTAACCTCTTTTGCCCAAATTGTAAATATATAGTTCCCCAAAGTATGCATGTTATTCATGATTTAAAAAGCTTACGAGATCAAAAATCTTCTGAAAGCAACAGACAGATATCAAAGGTTGACAGGAATGGGTTGTGAATAGACCTCAGTTGGTGGTGTGTTTGCCATGCAAGTGAAAGTCACGGCGTGCTATTCCTGGCACCACATAAACTACGTGTGGGGGTGCACAACTGTGATCTCAGCACATAGGAGGCAGAGCAGGACTGTCAGAATTTCAAGGTCCTTCTAAGCTGCACAGAATTAGAGGTCAGTGTGGGCTTCATGAGACCATCTCTAAATCAACAGAGATTGACTCAGAGAAGACAGTACTTGACCCCAGCAGAGACAGTAAAGCTTGGGAAATTCACATGGATTTAGAGAAGCTGGCATGAAATCACCACTTCTCCCCAAGTTTTCTTCAAAATGAGTTCTAATGGCAAGACTATCACCTGGAGAGCCTCCGAACATGAAGCAGTAGGCAAAACTGGTATTTTAGATATAAAATTTAAGCCATGTTCAGAGCGATGGTGATTTAAAGAGAGCAGCGACTATGAAGTTTGGAAGGTTCTGGGTAGTAGGTGATAGGCACAACTCAGATTCAAATGGATGTGTTCAGGTTAGGAAGACTTCAGGGAAGCTAGGCAGATGTTTATCTAGAATACAAAGGACTGGTTCAGGCAGGTTTATTTCTAATAAATGGGAGTGGGCAGAGTTCATTTCTGTCTGGATGGAACTCAATAGTATAGTGCATAAGAAGTCTATTGCTAGCTAGGCAGTAGTAGCAGACGCCTCTAGTCTCAGCACTTGGGAAACAGAAGTAGGCAGATCTCTGTTAGTTCAAGGCTAGTCTGATCTACAGAAGGAGTTCCAGGACAGTCAGGACCATTAAATAGAGAAACTTTGTCTTAGAAAAAAAATAATTAAGTCTATATTGCCTATCAGATTTGTTTTCTGACTCCAGAGAATATATGATCTTTCTTGATATTGAGATAGCAACTTTGAAAGAAAAACAAGAATAAAAGTCGTTTTGATTTGTGAAACCTTGCTAAAATGTTGAAGTTCAAGTCAATCCGTTAAAATTTATACAATGGGGGAAAATAATAACTAACAGGGTTGCCAGTGGCTTTCTGGCATTGGGATATACAGGACACAGCACTATCCCAGACCCAGGCAGGATACACTACCCAAGTAACAACGCCTAAAGTGGTAAACACCAAAGGTAGTAGGGACTGTGGATATTGAGAACATGATAGGACTATCACTCTGTATAATTCCTAGACATTAGTGAGAAAGAGAGAATCTAGGGAAGAATGGAAGCAGCAGATAAAACAGTAGGCCAAGGAAATGTGGATAAATTATCATAATCATAAATTAGTTAAATTTTTAATATTTAAAAAATTGTTCAGTTTATAAAACTGAGTGAAAACTCAGCAACTCGGCATTTCTAAGCAAACAATGCCATTTGCTAGACTCCCATAGAAATAGACTGCTCAAGAAACAGCAGCTTCATTTGGTAGCAGGCTGAATATTGGAAAATTGAGGATAGTGAAAAATGTTTTTGAGCAATGACTGCTTTCCTTTCATTAGAAAACTGATCTTTCTTTCAGTAAGTCTGACTTTTTTCCCCTTACTTTCTTAAGCCACTCCATCTTAATCTCACTGATTTCTCCTCCTTTGCTCACCCGTAAAGTAACTTTGTGCTTAAGATTGTATTTCTCCTTCTAAGGCTTTTCTATGCATTTTCTCCTGGCAGATCTTATCTCAAAACACATTTCATCTATAACTGGATGCTTAAATTGTACTGTACAGTTAATGTGCTTAAGAGATGATAGAATCTAGAGAACAGAAAGACAGGGAATCTCAGGGAAGAAAAATATGACACATTTTATAGTCCAGAATATTTTCACAAAGTCAGATTGCTTAAGAATACATTAACTTGAGAACATTAAATACCTTAACCGAGGAAAGGAATTTGAAGTCTTTTGACTGATATAATCAGGCCCGGTGTGTTTGAAGAAACACTCCCCAAATTTCATACATTCTATTTTACCAAGAAGAATCCTTGAAGAATGAGGAATTCTCAGCTATTACTTAGTTTTATTTTAGTGGATCAGTTCTACCTTCTTTTAAAATGCAATCCAACATTACTATATTCAAAATAGGAAAAGAAAACAAACAAAAGCACTGTGGACAGAGGACTTGGAAGGTAATAGAGAAAATGGGTGTCCCCAAGACCAATTTCAGACCTGGAGATAGGTCCTCTCATTAATTTGTCTGATATGTTAGAAAATTGTGTAGTGGTTTTTATCAACAGCTTCTATCTCATAACTATGAATGTTTTAGTATTTAATAACCTCTTTGAATAAAACATACTTTGAATAAAAACAAGGAAAACACTCCTTACTAGAGATAATTATTTCAGATGGCATGACTGTATGTTTGCATGTGTGTCAAGAACAGATATGGAAAACATCGCTCATGTTTTACAAAGCATCTGCTACAGTAACATAATTGGCTTTATACGGGTCAGTTGATTATCCCCAAATCTATCCTCTTCCAGAATCCAGTACTCCAATGTCAGTTCAAACTCTTCCCATAGCACACGATGTAATAGTCTCAGCAGGGCCTGCAGGGAAGAAATCTCCGACTCGTCCATAATCATACTCATTGTGATTATTTGGTTCTAATGTTTAACAATGACTCAGAAAAGAATAGTAAAATTACATTAAACATATTAATGTACACATTACTGATGTCTATTTCACACTTTGTTTGATTCAGTCATATATGTAAGCAGACTTAGACTACTAAATTAAAGTACAAATGTATTTTCCAAGTAAATCATTCTTTTCTATTTTGAGCACTGGCTCATCTCACATAGGGAGTTAAAATGCCAAATTCAATTTCCTTTTATCACTTGTTTGCAAAAATAAATTTATTATCAATTACAAACCTTATGCCTTTAAGACACAAAGCTAATAAATCAAAGGTGGGAGAGAACACAGGCCTGAATAAAACTGCCAGTATCTACTCCAAATTCAGACACGAAGTCATTAACTCTAAATCCAGGCATTCCAGGATTAGGAACTCACAGGCCCCAGCATACTATGTGAGAACAGACATTTGGGCTGACTTTGAAGGACAGTTCTTTTCGAAGTGAGGAAGGATACTGAGCAAACACAAGGTCATGGAAGTCTGAAGAAATACATCACAGTTAAAACATGTCTTGCAGAGTTTGAAGTCAGGGATTGTGATGCCTCCAGAAGTTCTTTTATGTACAGGATTGTTTTGGTTATCCTGGGTTTTTTGCTTTTCCATATGAAGTTGAGTGGCCTTCTTTCAAGGTCTGTGAAGAATTTTTCTGGGATTTGATGGGCATTGCATCGAACCTGTAGATTGCTTTTGGTAAGATTGCCATTTTTACTATGTTAATTCTGCCTACCCAAGAGCATGGGAGATCTTTCCACTTTCTGGTGTCTTCTTAAATTTCTTTCTTCAAAGATTTAAAGTTCTTGTCAAACAAGTCTTCCACTTGTTTGGTTAGAGTTACTCCGAGATATTTTATGCTATTTGTGGCTATTGTGAAGGGTGTTGTTTCTCTGATTCCTTTCCCAGCCCTTTTATTATCTGTAAAAGGATGAATACTGATTTTTTTTTTAGTTAATCTTGTATCCCGCTACATTACTGAAAGTGTTTATGAGTTGTAGAACTTCCTTGGTTGAATTTTTGGGGATCACTTATGTAAACTATCATATCATCAGCAAACAGTGAGAGTTTGATTTCTTCTTTTCCGATTTGTATCCCCTTGATCTCCTTTTCGTGTCTTATTGCTCTAACTAGACCTCAAGAACTGTATTGAATATATATATGAAGAGAGTGAATAACTACAGAGCCACAGTACTGAAAACAGCCTGGTATTGACATAAGAACAGACAGGAGGACCAATGGAACCAAATCAAAGATCCGGATATTAATATTAATGAACACCTGCTTTTTGACAAAGAAGCAAAAAATATCAAATGGAAGAAAGAAAGCATATTTAACAAATGGTGCTGGCATAACTGGATATCAACATGCAGAAGAATGAAAATAGTTCCATATTTATCACCATGCACAAAACTCAAGTCCAAATGGATCAAAGACCTCAACATAAAGCCAGCCACACTGAAGCTTATAGAAGAGAAAGTGGGAAGTACACTTGAACGCATTGGCACAGGAGAATACTTCCTAAATATAACCCCAGCAGCACAGACACTGAAAGAAACAATTAATAAATGGGACCTCCTGAAACTGAAAAGCTTCTGTAAAGCAAAGGACATGGTCAACAAGACAAAACGACAGCCTACAGAATGGGAAAAGATCTTCACTAACCCCACATCAGACAGAGGTCTGATCTCTAAAGTATACAAAGAATTCAAGAAATTGGTCATCAAAAGAACAAATAATCTAATTTTAAAAGAAAAATGTAGTACAGACCCAAACAGAGAACTCTCAACAAAGGAATCTAAAATGGCTGAAAGACACTTAAGAAAATGTTCAACATCCTTAGTCATCAGGGAAATGCAAATCAAAACAGCTGTGAGATTCCATCTTACACCTGTAAGAATGGCCAAGATCAAAAACATTGATGACAACTTATGCTAGAGAGATTGTGGCGTAAAGGGAACACTTCTGCATTGCTGGTGGAAATGCAAGCTGGTACAGCCCCTTTGGATGTCAGTGTGGCAATTTCTCAGAAAATTAGGAAACAACCTTCCTCAAGACTCAGTAATACCACTTTTGGGTATATATCCAAAGGATGCTCAACTATGTTCATAGCAGCATTGTTTGTCATAGCCAGATCCTAGAAACAACCTAAATGCCCCTCAACCAAAGAATGGCTAAGGAAAATGTAGTAAATTTACACAATGGATTACTACATAGCAGGAAAAAATTACGACATCTTGAATTTTGCAGGAAAATGGGTGGAGCTAGAAAACATCATTTTGAGTGAGGTAACCCAGATACAGAAAGACAATTATCACATGTACTCACTCATAAGTGGTTTTTAAACATAAAGCAAAGAAAACCAGCCTACAAACTACAATCCCAGAGACAATGTGACTTGATTTTAATGATATCACACAAACAATGAGAGTTCTGATTGATTTAAGCACTTGGAAGGTAACCACAAGGGACCAGCTAATGATTACATCACACAGAAGGATTCCCTAAAATGTTTATTTCCCATCATATTCTAACAGACCAACTCACTGAATATGAGGAAGGGCAGCAAAGAATGCTGTTGATCGACTCAACAGTAAGAAGAAATACACTCAACTCAAAACTAAAATCAGATTATAAACTATATGGGAATTACATACAAATTTTAAGAATGCGTGTGTGATGACTCTTGGAGGACCAAAACTACATATTTCAATTATTTGTATGAAATAACCTACTAGGACAAAGACAAAAATAGTCGCAGAACTTAAATTCCTAGTGAAGAAAGCAAAATGTCACAGAGATGGCCACTAATTCATATCTTACCTGTTGCTGTCACGATTCTAGTAAAGTTGTAAAGAAAAAGATGAAGATAGAGTCATGAGATTTAGGTCTGGGGTTGTCTCATTTTGGTCTTTTGGCTTGTAAAAGCTAGCCTATATTCTTTTTTTTATTTTTCCATTGAAAAATTGACACTTCCTCCCCTTCTCCTACCCCCCTCCCACTTCCCCACTAACCCTCCTCCCTCCCCTTCCATCCTTAAGAGAGAGCAGGGTATCCTGCCCTGTGGGAAGTCCAAGGCCCTCCCCTCCATCTCAGCCTAGGAAGGTGTGCATCCATGTAAACTAGGGTCCCAAAAAGCCATTACATGCAGAAGAGAGAGGTCCCCGTGCCGTTATCGATGGCTTCTCAGTCCGTCCCCATTGGCAGCCACATTCAGAGAGTCCAGTTTGATCACATGCACATTCAGTCCTGGTCTAGCTGGATTTGGTGAGCTCCCATTAGATCAGGCACACTGTCTCAGTGGGTGGACCAACCCCTCGCAGCCCTGACTTCCTTGCTCATCTTCTCCCTCCTTCTGCTCTTCAACTGGACCTTGGGAAAGCTAGCCTATTTTCAGTAAGCTCTCATGGCATTTGAAGTTTTGTTGAGGTTCCCTTTTGCCCATTTAGATATAACTTTTTCTAGAATAATTTTGTTGAATTTGCCTTTAAATTATCATAATGGAATTGTGAAATCACAATTGACAATGCATAAAGGAGCAATGTCTGACTACATGCAGTGTTTTATTTATGTATTTATCTATCATATACCAATTACATCATTTGTTTGTTTATTTGTTTATTCATCCATTCATTCATGTATTTTACAGTGCTGAAAATGGAACCAATGATGCCTTTACAAATGCTAGGCATGTGCTCTACGATGGAACCACACTTCCTGGACCCCAAATATTTCTTAATTATTGGTGTATACCTCTTAACAAAGAGGTAATATACTTACAGTAATTTCCAATTGGGAGAGTTTAATTTGAAGTGCTGGGCACTGTGTCACATGCCTGCAATCTCAGCACCAGGAGTCTGAGGAAGGATAGCCATGAATTCAGAGCTAGCCTGGGCTACATATAAAAGAAAATCCTCGTGATTCTCCTGCCTCTGCCTCCTTCAGCAAATCCTACCAGGTTGCACCATCACAATGGGCAATGTCAGGACTATAGCTGAGTAGACTGAAAGAGAAAAAAAAAAACCTCTAACTTCCGAAATTCCTCTCCTCCTTGTTCTTGCAGTGTTCTTCTTGTTAAATTTTTTTCCTGGCGCATTTTGTTTTGCTTTGTCAAAGATATTCTCTAAGTTCCTTGGTGTACTTGTGAGCTATTTGACTCAAAAACTTCACAAAATGGACAATTACACTATTTGATAATCAGAAACCAGTGATAATACCACATTTACACAAATAAGCATTACTCTTCAAACCAAAGACAATAAAATGAAGGTTTTTAGAATTTCTTCAGAAATAATTTTCAGGACACAATAGCACCAACCAAAGGTGTGGTACCAAATGGGCACCCATGGGAAGAAACATCTTTCACACAATACCAATAGACTAAGATCCAATAGAACACAGCTATATGTTTTGACTTAACTTTCTTCTCTCTACATTATTTTTTCTTATTTCCTCTCAATAGTTTAAGGTTCTCAATTGGTAAAAAAGATAACATATACAATAAATTCGCAGGTAACCATTGTCCCTGATTTTTATACAGATTGTCAAATCTTTATCTACTTCTTGTTCCAACTGCATACTTTATCCTAATCCTGAAAATGTATAGCCAGTCACTGGATTTAGATAAAGCAGTGACTAGGGATGTAAATTTAACCATACATTGCAATAAGGAACACTGGTAATGAGAAAGGCTATGTGCCAACTTTTAGTACCAGTTTCTTC
>PVIU01001273.1:0-127500 GCA_004026605.1 Ondatra zibethicus | reverse complement strand
TGCACATAACAAGACAGGTATTAAGCAATAATTACAGTTACAACATTTATATCTACTTTATCTTTTATAATAACTAAGAAAAACTATAATTATAACTATCTATTCTTCAACTCCATTAAAGACTACAGAAGGATATATTACCTGAGTAAATAGGAAGTGCATTGTAAGCAACTTCCAAAACTCTAGAATTGAGAGACACATCTTGCTGCCTGAACAGTCACCCAAAGTTCTTCTGTACTATTGGGACACCCATCTTCAGCCTACAGGCCCATAGTATCCAGTAGACTTCTGCATGAGGCATAAAATTTCAAAGACAGTTCCACCTATATTGGCAGTTTGTCAGTCATTTTCTTCTGTGTCCTGCAGAATGTCTGGTAAACTCACTCTTTCATGAAGCAGGAACCCTGAAGGACTGTCTTACCTTCTTTAGGCAACTTCAGCAGTCATTTTTCTGTGGGTCCTTCAAGTTCAGTCAAGCAGTTCAGGCAAGAGCAGTTTATTACCATAATGGATAATAAACTTCATGAGGGTCTCTTCAATGCCTATCATCCTCTTCAAGTAGATTAGTGCTGCCAGGAGCAGATGTATCTCATTATCATGAAAAGTTCTAAGTTATTAAAATATTTTGAATGCCATATTCTGAAGGTCTCTGAAAGATTTGAAGAATACCTTTCTAATATATATATATATATATGATATAATATATATATCCTAACTAACATGACTAGAAGCTTGACTATTACAGATGATTATCTATTAACCTATATTTCTTAATTATACATAACATTTTAAAAAGAGCTTCATGAAAACAATACCTTAATCAAGAGCAAAAATATACATTTATTTTTTTTAATGTCAACAAAAATTGACCTTAAATTTGTATCAATAAACCAAGATCCATACCAATACAAATCCCTATAGCATATCACCCTTTCAAGGTAAACAAACATTTATAAACAATCATTTAGGGAATTTGGGGGTAATTCTCTCCAAACTGTTTCCTGCTTTTTGTTGGGCAATGTATTTTTTTGGGGGGAGGCATTCACAGAGACCTTTTGTGGGGAGGTTTTAGTCCATTAAACCACATTAGTCTGGAAGGAATCCACAGATTCTCATCTACTGTGGAAACAAAAGAAGAACCTCTTTCCCAAAGCAACATATCCTTAGACCCAAATTTTGAAGTCAAGATACCTTTAAAGTATATATGTTGGTTTAGCTTAGCAGCCCATACAAAGAAATATCTCTCTGTACTTAGCTCCTTCACAGTCAATTCAAAGAAAACACAACAATATACATAATCCAGACTATGAATTTTTCATCTTTATGTGGCTTATTTTTCTTACTCTATTACTTTTTCTACAAATTTACCCTGTCTCTTTAAAGACTTTGTTTTAGTTTTTAAATGATTTACTTTTTTAAAAACTCTCTATACTCTTTTACTTCTCTCTCCCAAGCCTACGTACATTTATCCAACACTGTGAGCCATTTAGAAGTCTTTTTTAAAATCTGAATCTGTCTTTATTGTGTATCTGTAATTATTTTCTGACCAGAAGTGCCTTTTTTTTATTGCTAAGTGAGCATGGCTAGGACCAACTCCAAGGCACTGTCTGTTGGCTCTGCCCAGTCCAACATGGCAGAGGTATGTTCAGTGCCTCTGAGAGCCATTCTCTTCACCCCAGATCCAGGGATGGGTCACAGCAGGACTGTGCTGCAATTAAGCAAGTTGTAGCACTCTGCTCACAAACCCCATTTATATACTCAGCCTCCTGAAAGAGCCAGAGTTCATGCTGGCAGCACAGCCCATGAAGCCTCCATTTTAAAATTGCTACCACTGAATTAGGAAGACTTCTCTTAAAGGAGCTGCAGCCTACCATCAGCAAACAGAGAAAGAAGCTGTGTTAAACTCTGTTTTTTTGTGTGTCTAGAATTCCTTTCCAAACTCAGGTGTAAAGTAGATTTAATTGGCACACAGTGGCATGCCAATCTGTTGGGCGAGGCCACTTGTTCATTCCTGGCTACCCAGACCATAAAATAATCACACATAAACTATATTATTTGCAGTACTGTTTGGCCAATAGCTTAAGCATATGTCTAGCTTATTCTTACGTCTTTAATTAACCCATTTCTATCAATCTGTGTATCACCACATGGCTGTAGCTTATCAGATAATGTTCCAGCACATCTGTCTCTGACAGAGGCTACATGGCTTCTCTCTGATTTTGCCTACTCTCTCCTCCTCTACCTGCTTATAACTCCTGCCTTGCCCTATTCTGCTAAGCCACAGATTCATTCATTAACCAACAAAAGCAACACATAGACTGAAGGACTTCCCACACCAATGGGTGGTCTAAGCTGTGAACCCAGCTGGATTCAGCAATGCCTTGTACTGGTAACATATATCTGTATGTAGTGAAGTTATGTCCAGAGAAAACTGACATAGGGACAGTGGTTGAGAATATCACTGTCCTTAATAAGAGCAGTACTTTCAAATGAACAAACTGCCTGGAAGAAAAGAGGTAGAAGGAGTTGAAGTATGAGTCAATCAGCCTTCTTGTTTTTCAGTTTCTGTGTCCACTGCTGCTGTCTTCTTATATCAGACTCTAGTTTCTTGGTCTTTCATCACAGATCCAGGATGAACAACTCTCTGGAGAGGATCCAGACTTCCAGCACCAAATTGATATCACTAAAGCACACTGAATCCTAAATTAAAAACCTGGTTTTCTGACTCTCCAACATACAGACAGCCATTGTTGGCATGTTCAGCACCTCAGATTACAGACAGTCATTGTTGACTTGCCTAGCACCTCTGTTAAACAAATCCAATAAAAGACACTTTCTGTTTGTTCTGCTCATCAAGCCCAACACATCTTTAATGTCTTCAGTGTTTTACAGTTTTCAGAATATAACTTTTGTACTTCTTTTATCCTTGATGATTTTAATCTTTTGTGTCCCACAATAAGTATATTTTTCTTTCATCACACATTATAACAATTCATTCTGTCTCTTTTGGTTGTCATGAACATCTTATATTTCTCACTATGTATGAAGGTCTCTTATTGGCTTTGGTGAACTATTTTCATTTTTTAAATTGATTTTATTCAGCTATACATTTTTCTCTGCTCCACTTCCTTCCTTTCCCCTCCTCTTCAGCCCTCTTCCATGGTCTCCATGCTCCCAATTTACTCAGGAGATCTTGTCTTTTTCTACTTCCCATTTAACCTAGACAACAACGAGGACCTTAAGAGCGACAAGCATGGATCTATATTCATTTTTCAAAAAAGAAGAATTCATTGTTTCTTGGAGTCTATAACCCCAAACAATGAAGAAATTATTTTCTGAGGTTTTATATTTTTAAGTTACAGGTGAATTTCTATTTTTTACTTATATGAATTTATTTTTTGAAATTACAGTTACATCATTTCTGTCTAAGACAATGTGTTGCTCTCTACAAACTGAGAGTGGAACCCATCACTGAGGACAACAACCACATAACTCATTGTACATGAAGTCTAGCTGATCCCTACATGGAGACTTCACTCCTATATTCTAGTCTCTTTGGTGTGGGGAGTCACTCTTCTGGGTACCAAAAGAGAAATGTGAACACCAACTCAGCCACAAAATCTTTGACCTACAATCTGTCCTGCCTGCAAGATCTGCTAGGGCAATGGTGGCACAAATTTTGTGGGAGTAGCCAACCAATGACTGAAAAAACTTAAGGCCAACTCCGTGCGATGGGACCCATGCTCATCACTGCTTGGGAGACTAAGAACCAGAGACTAGATAGTGCAGAAACCTAGGGTAAAACCAAAATCTATGACTCCTAATGATAATCTGCTGTGCTCATAAATCAGTGACTTAGTCATCACCAAAGAAGCCTCCTCTGGAAGCAGATGGTAACTGATGCAGAGACCCACAGCCAGAAATTACACAAATAGAGTCTAATTGGGATGTGTCCATCAAATCCCTCTCCTCAGAACTCATGAAACCCAGTGGAAGAAGAGGTGGAAAGAGTGTAAAAACCAGAGGCAATGGAGGATACCAGGAGAACAAAGCTCTCTAAATCAACTAAGGAGGGTGCTTTAAAGTCACAGAGACTGAAGCAGCAAGCACCAGGCCTGCACCAGTCTGCACCAGATCTCCTGGGTATATATTAAAGCTTTTAGCTTAGTAATTTTATGTGACTTCTGAGTGTGAGAACATGTGGTTCTTGTTCCTGCTCTTGGAATGCCTTTCCTCCTATTGGGTTGTTGTTTCCAACTTCAATATGATGATTTTTGCTTCATCTTATTAAATTTTATTTTGTCATATTTGGTTGTTATCTCTTAGTAGATGACAACCTTTTCTAATGAGACAGAGAAATGGAGTATATCTGGATGGGAGGGAAATTGGGAGGAACTGGAATGAGTAGACAAAAAACTGTAATCAAAATATATTGTATAAGAAAAGTACTTATTGGCACTAAAAGGAAAAAAACTGATAATTATTTTTATAGCAGCAGGCCACTTGTTCGTACCAGCAGCCCAAAACCAATATAATCACACAGAAACCATATTATTTAAATCACTGCTTGGCCCATTAGCTCTAGCTTTTTATTGGCTAACTTCTACATCTTATTTAACCCATCTCCATTAATCTGTGCATCACCATGAGGTCGTGGCCTACCAGCAAAGTTTAGCATGTTTGTCTCTGGCAGCACCTCCATTATTTAAGATTCTATTGCTTTCTACCTACAGACACACATTCTCTCTAGTATAGTCAAGCTTTTTGATCCTTTATAGCTTCCTTTGTTTCCATGGAAATGGGTGGGTTTAGCTGTTATTATGTAGAGCTAATAATTATAGAGACAGAAGAGGTGGGAATTCACTTGGATACTCTTTTTGCAATTAGCATCTAATAACTCCTTCCTCAAAACAGATCAGCTGTGACCCCCATAACTGCTTGAACTTCAGGTGATAAGATGCAGAATGCCTACACATATCAGGGGCTCCTAAAAGAGCTTTTAGTGATGGAAATGTATGCTGAATAAAATGTCTGGTTGTCAGAGAGAAAATTTAAAACAAAAAGAAATTATAATATCATTACATCATTATCATTTCCCTCTTTCCATTTCCTTTATCCAACCTTTCTCATGTTCCCTCTTGCTCTTTCTCAAATTCATGACCTCTTTTTCTTTATACATATATTTTATGTGCATATATAGAGAGAATCCATATTGTTTATATATAGAGATAACATGTTTATAAATATGTAAAATCAACTAAATACATAAATAAACTTGCTCAGTCCACATACTGTTACTATTACCATATATTTTCAGGGCTTGCCACTTGGTATTGGATAAGCAGTTGGGAGTTTTTCCCTGTGAATGACTATTTCTCCCACTCCCATCATCCCTTAGTTGTTTGTAGCTCTGCCTTCAGGGTTAGGCCTCAAGAGTTTTCCCTACTTTCATGGTAACTTGTCTATTTCTGTCATCATTGTTCAGGTCTTGTTTAGGTAGCCACACTGATAAGACTTCATAGGTGTAGCTATTTGACATATCTAGGAAACACAATGTCACAGAAAACTTCCTGCCTCACTTATTTTTTCCACCCTTTATTCCACAATGATCCCCAATTGTGTGTGTGTGTGTGTGTGTGTGTGTGTGTGTGTGTGTGTGTGTGTGTATAATAAAAATTTTCTTATCTGGGTTTATAATGCTCCTCCCACCGTGCCAGAGACCATCTCACAAAATCTCTAATACCAGGCATAGGCTATTGCTTTCATTTTTGTATTTCTTCAAAGATGGGTGGAAATCCTTATTGCTGAAGACACCATGCACTTTCAACATTCAACCCCAAGAACCTGATCTGGATCTGATCTGATCTGAAAGCTTTCTGTATGAGGACTAACTTTTATATGCCCTAAGGCACCATACAAGCAAGTTTCCAAGGAAGGAAAGCAAACACTAATGCCATCAAGCTCTGATGTCTATGAACTCCAACAATGACTTACATGGCACCATAACACTAAGGGTAAAATAGTGGCACACATACCTTGCCAGTAACCAACAATTCTCTAGTTAGACCTAAAGCCTACTCAGCACAAAGGAAAAACACTGTATATTTTGTCTTAACAAAAGAATTACAAAAGAAGTAAAAGCATCCTTAGATAGCTAAGAGTTGGACATAGTACCTTTGGACATGGACTTTTCTTTTTGCTTTACACTGTACAAAAGGAGAGAAACTAACTCCCAGCAAAAGTCCCAGTGAAAGATCTCAGGCAATTTTAAGCTAAGCTGAAATCACTTGCATATATCATTATGTTTCCCTTAGAAAAATTTGACCTTCTAGAGATAAAATAACAAACAGTGAGATTTTCAAGGTACAACACAGTTGCTTTGCAAATATTGGCCTGTTGTTGGTATGAGTAGAGATTCTTTTTAGTTTTTTCGAGAATGAATGAAGCTTAAAAGAAACTACAATGTAAAACAGTTTAGGAGACAAGTTAAAGAAATCAAAACATAGGTAATAATATCCACTATAGAGCAAATGCTAAAGAAATTTTAACTTTTCATATTGGAAGTATAAGAGATTATTAAGTTCTCTTCATATAATAAAATAAATTGATAACCTCACTGTTTCATCTCCATTGGAAGAAATGTGGCTACAATATATTTCATGGGAAAAAATGTTACTTTAGATATGAATGACAAGCTGCGATTCAATGCAAAACTGTTACAAATTAGAGGTGTGTTATACATCTGGGTGCTGTGGTGCAGGCCTCTACTTGGAGACTGCATGAAAAGATAACAAGTACAGGGTCTGCCAGAGTCATAGACTAAGTTAAAAGCCAGTCTAGGAACTTGGTGAGACCATGTCTCAAAATAAAGAAGCAACCAGAGGCTAGAATGTATATCCTAGTCGGCAGAGCATGAGACTCTTAATCTCAGGGTTGTGGGTTCATGCTCCATGTTGGGTACCAAATGAAGCACAATTAATCAAAACCCAGGGTCAGAAACTGGGCTTCAGCCTGAACACCTGAAAAGCAAAACAGCCAGCCACTGGCTCTTACCTCAACTTCTGTCTGAAATAGTGATCCTGTCTCCAGGAATCTCAGAGTGAGACTGTTTCCTCACATTTTATAATCCTCCCAGGGGCTGGAATTAAAGGCATGCACCACCATCATTAAACGCATGAACCACTCAGTTTCTATGGCAACTAGTGTGGCTACTAGGATTAAAGATGTGTGTCATTATGGCTACTGAGGTCAATGGCATATGTTACCATAATCTGGACTATAAGGCTGACTAGTGGGACTGTTTTAGTCTCAGATCTTCAGGAAGTTTTTATTTATTAAATACAATTGAAATGCCACTACATTTTCCCTTTTTGTCTAAAATAAAAAAGAATGGTATAACTAATATTAGAAAACTATATGCAATAAGTACAATGAATATATACAATATATAGGCAATAAATACATCAGCAATGTCTAGTCTATTTGCATTTGACAAATTCAGAGAAAATATTTCATATCTATCCTATCTTGGTGAGTCCAAAGTCTTATATTATACATAATTTAATTTCTATCATAACTTGCTTTCTGTGTCTGGTAAACTATAACTATAGCTATCTAATTTTCAACTCCCTCAGAGACCCAAGAAGGAAATAATATTAACTGAATCAGTAGGAAGTGCAAGCAAATGACTTCCAAAAACTACGAGAAATGACAAAAGCATCTGGCTGCCTGGTCAGTCACCCAAAGTTCCTTTGCAACATTGATACATCCATCTTTGGCCTACAGGCCTAGCATATTCAAAAGACTTTTCTGTGAATCAGGATATTCCGTGTCCTGTTTGTCTAATTAGGACAGCATAATGTCAGCAGTCAAAGCAGGAACATTTTATTGCCCAGTGGCTTACTTTTGACACAAAGAAAGTAAACTCCATGTGAAGTTTCTTCAATGCAAATTATCTTCTCTGAAGTAGATTGCTGATGCCAGGAACAGACATTGTCATAAAAAAAATCTAGGTTATTAAAACATCTTAAATACCATATTCTTTAGATCTCTGAAGTGTTTGAAAATGACCTATCTATCTAAATTATATCTCTGTTAGACCTTGAAAACATACCTAATGTTGACTACAAGTTCAATTATACTAGGTGATTAACTACTAACCTATATTTCTTTACTATCCTAAACAGTTGGTAATAATAATTTTCAAGGACTAGAAATTTGCATTACATTGTTAATTGAGTTGTATAGGTACAATACTTTGAACAAGATTAGAAATGTATGTATAGTATAATTTAACAAATTAATCTCGAATTTGTATCAATATATAAAATTTGCATATAATATACAAAAGTAAAACGAATGTAAAACATTTAAAACTAATAGTTGCTTTTTAAAAGTAGATTCAATAATCTACCTTTTTATCTTATCATATCTATATCTCCCTTTTTCTTTTCAGAGTAGATTCAATAATCTACCTTTTTATCTTCCTGCAACATATCCCCTTTTTTCCTTATTTATTTTCTAATTCCTTTTCTTTCTTTCTTTCTTTCTCTCTTTCTTAATTTTTTTCGTATTTTTGATGCTGTAGGAAGTCTTACAGCCAGTGGTTACCCGCCCACTGAGGCATGACCTCTTATACTATTTATGCCTATGTAGAACATGCGTCAGGCCTCTTTTCTGGCTGCAGGATTTGGTTTCTGATCTCTATTCCAGCAGAGGATTCTGATTTGTGAGTCTACCCCTAAATAAATAACCATCTATATCTCAATTCTGAGCTAGTGTGGGATTTCTTTTAAGTGTCCTTCTTCATCTGACGCCGGCCTAGCCGGTCCACGGCCTAGACACTCTCCCAACCCTGCCAACTTGGCATGCTTTTATCTAAATGGTTTTTTGTAGAACCACCACCACAGTGGAGCTTACTACGAGTGGCAACTTGAAAATTTCCCAAGCACAAACACGACTGCTGTGTTACCTGGTGTGGTTTCCTGGTGCGGTTCTTTGCCATGTGAAGATTTGTGCAGCTTCCAGTTTCTGCTCCCTGACAGTGAGTTCTGGGTTTCTTGCTCTGTAGAATTGATTTAATTGCTTTTAATTTGTCAAGCAAAGCATATTTTTCAGTGCCAAGGCAGAAAACTAAAGCGGCTCAGAAACAAAAGGCCCAGGAACATTCCTGTCACTGACGGTTGCATTGCTTCTAGTAGGAACTCTGCAACGACAGCATCTGCTGGACAATAAAGATTACAGTTTACCAGATCACATAACAGGTAATTAATAAATCAATATTGCAGACTACAATAATATTGTAACTTTTAGTAACCTTTTTGCTAATGCTATGGATTGTATTATGTGAGGCTTTATGGTTATGGTGATACTTCAATTTATTGGGTATTGGGACTCAGTTTTTTCCTTCATATTCTATCATTAAGGCAGAATATGGCACTTTTAGGAATGATACAGTCTTTACAGATTAATAATGAACAGCTAGTTTACAGAATAAATACCATCAAAAATCAAAAGTTACCTGAAAAAAATTAATACTATTAAAAAGGATAACATCAATTTGACAAACAAAATTGAATATATATATAAGAGTACTAAGAAGTTATATGAAGTAATTCATACTGTTGACTGTGACAATCAAAATTTGTTAAAAAGTTATGATAAATTAGCAGATAGAGTATCTCTCCAGGATGGCAATCTGCACGCTATTGAAGTAATGTCCAAGGATGAGATGTTATCTTTAAAGGAGAAACTTCAGACCTTGGAATCACATGTGAAGAAGGAGGACCAGAGGCTAGGTGCCTCAATGAAATTACTAGAAATATATACAGGGCAGGAGATTCAGGCTTTACAAAAGACAATAGTAAAAAGATTTAAAATAATTGAGCAAATTATTGGAGCTGATGAACAGGGAAAGAAGGCATAAGGACAGGATCCAACATCACCAGTAGCTGTCAGAGATGACTTACCCAGGGTTGAGCTTCCTACCCTGTAATCTACTCTGACAAAGCATCAAGTTCTAAAGGTCCAAAAGGATCCAAAGAAGGTAGATGGATACCTATATGAATGAATGATCTAAAAGAAATTAAGCAAGCTGTTGTAACTTATGCTTTCCATTCTGCATTTGTTAGAGAGATGAAAAAGACATGCTCTTCTAGCATCAAAACAATGCCACATGATTGGATTCAGTTAGTTTCAGCAGTCCTGGATGATGGGCCTCAATTAATGTTTAGAATTTATTTCAGAGAAGAAGCAAAAATTTTGGAAAAACAGGGAAAAGCAAAAAGCCTTGAGACTTCCCAAGATCAAATTCTTGGTGAGGGCACTTATGCTGACCCACATGTTCAAGCTCTTTACGATGAACAAATCTTGTTCCTATGCCACAAAGCAGCCTTAAATGCTTAGGACAAGATTCAAAAACTAGGTAAATAATTGAATCATATATCAGGGTTAAACAGGTTCAGAGAGAACTCTTTAGTGTCTTTACAAAGATTATAAGGCAGTGCAAATAGGAGTAACAGACCCAGATGCTAGACCAGTACTTATTGAATCTCTGGATTTTGAAAATGCCATCTTAGAATGCAAAAAGATACTTGGGCCTTTCAAGGGTAGATCAGCACCTGTGGATGAATGGATCCTGCATACAATGAACATTGAGACATTTGACTATAATACTGAATTTTGGGTAGGAGAAGCAATTTCTGAAGGAATGAGGAGCCATCAAAATGCCAAATGTTTTAATTGTGGTAGAATAGAACATCTGAGAAGGGATTGTAGACAAGACTGGGAATGGCAAGAATAGGAGGACTCAGCCTTCAGGTATATGTAGAAGGTGTGGCAAAGACATTGGACCAATAAATGCAGATCAACAAAAGAAAGACAAGGCAACCTGATACCACTGGGAAATTCCTTGAGGTGCCTCTCACAGACCCCAAGCCAAAAGTTGTCCAGTCATTCCCAGTAACTGTGGAAGACATATCTCACCAGTAAAATTAAAAAATCCATTCTTCTGTAAAAGACCATACTGTTCTAGATGATAGCATAAACACGGAGGATAAGTCAAAAATTCCAATAGGAAATAAGAAATGTATATTCTTACAGACTTCTATAAATGATCAAAGATCAAAGCTAAGAGTGTGTATAAATGGCATTGTAAATTGTTGGTTTGATAGACACACGTGCAGATGTGAGTATCATTACTCCAGAATCTTGGATCCAAATTGGTCTCTTCAAGAGGCAGATGTTCAATTACTAGGAATTGAAACCATATATCAAGTTAAACAAAGCACAAGATGGGTTGACTGGATTGGGCGAGAAGGTCAAAGAGGAAAGCTGAGGCCATATGTGGGTAATATTGCAGTAAATTTATGGGGCCATGACCTGCTACAGCAATGGAATACCCAGATTAACATTCCTGCAGTCCCAGGAACTCATAATTCAGGGAAGGATATTATAAGGTACTATTCACATAGGTCACAAGCCACTCAGGCTGTACAAGAACATAAAGCAACTAGCAAACCTTTAAAGGTACCAACTGCCCTACCTTTAAAATGGTTAACTGAGAAGCCAATATGAGTTAAACAGTGGCCTCTAGCATAAGATAAGCTGCAGGCTTTAGCACAGCTGATACAAGAGCAACTAGATGCTCACCATATTGAAGAAACAACTAGCCCTTGGAATTCTCAGGTATTTGTTCTAAAAAAAAAATCTTGTAAATGGAGAATGGTGATGGATCTAAGAGCTGTCAATAAGGTAATTTAACTTATGAGTTCTCCACAATCTGGAATTCCTCTGCCTTCTCTATTACCAAAAGAATGGCCTCTTATAGTTATTGATTTGAAAGATTGTTTATTCACTATACCTTTATAAGAAAAGGATAGAGAAAAATTTGCATTCACAGTGGCTACTTACAATAATTCTCAGCCTACTAGGAGATATCAATGGACTATCCTTTCACAAGGAATGCTCAATAGCCTCACTCTCTGCCAATATTTTGTAAGTCAGACATTGGAAATAATATATAAACAAGTCTATAATTTACCATTACATGGATGACATTTTGCTGGTTCAAACATAGACACTTTAGAAAGAATGTTTGAAGAAGTAAAGAAACTTTTTCCAAAACAGGGATTATAAATTGCTCCTGAAAAAATACAGAGAGGAGATTCTTTCAATTGCCTGGGTTATAAAATAGGCTTGCAGAAATTCGCACACAAAAGGCACAAATAAGGAGAGACCGGTTGAGGACTCTTAATGACTTTCAAAGATTGTTAGGAGTCATTTCCAGTCTATGACTGGTTGTTGGGATAATACCTGATCTAATAATTCACTTTTAAAAACCTTAGATGGTGATAAAGACTTGAATAGTCCCAGAGAATTAACAGCTGAACCAGAAAAGGAACTGACAATTGTTGAGGAAAAATTAAAGGAGGTATATGTGGATAGGGTAAATCCAAATCTTAATTGTATTCTAGTCATACTGCCTTCCTGAATTTCTCCTGCATGAATTTTAATGCAGAGGGACAATATTATATTAGAATGGATCTTTTAAACACATAAACCAAGTAAAATACTAAAATCTTATGTGGAAAAAGTCGCAGCTCAGAATTAATCATAAAAGGTAAATTGAGACTTCATCAATTAGTGGGTATATACTCAGCAGAGATTATAGTGCCTTTCATTATTGATAAAATAAAAGAGTTATGGGAAGACAATGAACCATGGCAAAGAGCTTGTGCTAATTTGTAGGTGTAAGTCACAGAACAATCCCACACCAGTTTGGATTTATGATTAATATAAGGGTTATTTATTTAAAGGGAAAAACTTACAGACCACCATCCTAGACAATAGCCCTCTGTGCAACCAGGAAAGTAGTCTAGTAGCCGGAAGCAGAGCCGGAAGCAAGGGAGGAAGAGCAGGGCTACCACTGCTTTTTAAAGTGAAAGAGACCACGCCCAAGTGGGCTGGTATCTTAAAGGCTATTGGCTGAAGGAGCAGAAGGAGCTCCCGTAGCACCCCCCTTTTGTTTAAGTAAGAGAGTTCCAAGCCCAATACAAAACAATATACACTAGGAACAGATATCAAGTATAAGATTAGAATTAAAATCAACATAAACAAAATTAAGCAAGGAACATATACTAAATGTTTTACTAAACATTCTATCCTAAGAAGTCTAAGTCTTATATTGTAAATGGCTTGGCTAGAACATAAGAGGACAGTAACTATGATTATCTAATCTTCAAATCTATCAAAGGCCTGAGAAGGGAGATAATATTACTTGAGCAGGCAGGAAGTAAAATCAAATAGCTTCCAAAGCTAGCAATATATGACAGAGACAACTGGCTACCTCGGCAATCACCCAAAGTCTCATTTGCAACATTGAAGCAACTAACATTGGCTAAGGCCTAAAATAACTAACAGACCATTTTCAAAGGCAAGAACATTTTCAAAACTGTCTTACCCTGTCTTGGCAAGATTTGACAGTCCTGTTTATCCATTTCTGGATACTGTATCTTGTCAGTGGTTGAGGCATGGGCATTTCTTTGCCCAAAGGCCAGTTTTTGCCAAGAAGAAAACAGGCTCCAAGTTGTCTGTCTTTGGTACTCAACATTCTCTCAGGAATAGATCGGTGCTGCCAAGAGAAATCATGTCTCATGTCAACAAAACCCTAAGTTATTTAAATGTCATGTTACACAGATCCTTGAAATGGTTGAAGATTATATATCTATACAGAATATAATCTCTATGTATCTAAAGAACATGATTAGCCTAACTACAAGTCTGACAAACATAGATGACTATTGATCTATAATTCTTAATACCTATCTAACTTAAAGACTACGACAATAAACAACTGTGCAATAAATGAGACAATAACCTCCAAATGTAAACAATGTATAAGTATCTTGATCAGAGGTAGAAATGTACACTGCAATATGGTATATATTTATATATGTATATATATATTATAAAATGTTTTAAACAGAGGTAGAAGCAAGCATGCATACAATATTCAATATAATTTAACTTTGTATCAATATACAAGAATCTATACCAATGTAATTGTCTGTAAACAATAACTTACCAATCTATTATCCCATCATCCAATTTTCCCTCTTTTTTTTCTTTCAAAAAGATTCCTGAGCGTGTAAAATTCCTCTCCCAACTCTCAAATGTATCCCAATTATAATCAACTCCTAAATTATGTCCCTAAGCTTGAGAACAAATTTTGCTGGGAGAGGGGACGTAGTCTTCTAGAATTACTGCCAGTTGTCATGGAGGAAACATTCTTTCTAGGGGATCCTGTGAAGTAAAATGATGGTTAAATTTCAAGATTAATTTCTGGTAAGATTACAAATAGTCTCTGAGTATATTGTGGAGGTCTGGCCAGATTATTGTAAAAGATGTGTACCATTTCAGCTAACCAAGTTGGAACTGTCTTGTGCAGCTGATACCCAAAACAGGTCTTGTAGTAGCGCTATCAGTATCATGACATCATATCAGCCAGGTGGAGTTGTAGTTATGGGGCTCCATCTTCTTCCTGGAAGCTTCAAATATCACTGCAGGAAAATTCATTGTTCATTGTGGAAAACTTAAACATTATTTATATAGACATAAACATATATATATATATATTCAATGAAAGGTAAGATAAAGAAAAAAATAGATATGAAGAAAAGCGAAGATCTTGTCTAAATTCTTTTTTCTTTCTGTCCCACATCAAACAGCTCTTGAAATGAGATAGAAACTCTGGGTTTTTTCTTTTAACAACACGCTCGGATTTAAAGAACAACAGAGCTATTGTCCAACTCTAAAACCAGCTCTATATATTCATAAATATATACATACATGCATATACATATATATGTATATATTGTATCATTTGTACTTACGAACCAACTTGATTTTCTTGATGATCCTTATTGGATATTTATTTTTCTCCCTGTCATCATTCAAACATCAGGGGTCTCTTGAATTTCTGAAGATGAGTATTTTCCTGCAAGACAAGAACAGGACCCTGCCCCCATCCTATATGCTTTTCTTACCACCTGTATGGTTATCAACATTGTAGATGAGTTATCATTTCTCTGTTTCAATAGGTTTCTCCTTTTCAAAGCGAATCTTTATTAATTTTAATGGTATCCATAATTTTTCATCTCCTGTGGAAACAAGAGCAAAACCCCTTCCCCAATGTAGTACATAACCTGGTTTCCATTGTGAGGTCAACTCATCTTTGAAATATACTGGTTGATTCAATTCAGAAGTTTTTTTCCATTATCCAGTACCTCTCTGCTGCTGTTGTTTCTTTCTCATTAGCATTAAGAAAATTCAAGGTTAATAAAGCATTATGCAGTCTATTTCTGGGGTAATTTCCATCCCTTTCTGTTTGTTCAGCATATCCTTTATAGTACAATTTGATCTTTCTATAACTGCTTGACCTGTAGGATTGTGTGGTATACCTGTAACATGCTTAATATTATAATAAGCAAAAACTGTTTCTTTTTCCTAAAGACATAAGCTGGACCATTATCTGTCTTTATTTGTGCAGGTATACCCATGACGGCCATAACTTCCAATAAATGTGTGATTACCAAATCAGCTTTTTCTGAGCTCAGGGCAGTTGCCCATTGAATACCTGAATACACGTCTATGGTGTGATGTACATATTTTAATTTACCAAATTCCGTAAAGTGGAACACATCCATATGCCAGATTTCATTCCTTTGAGTACCCTTTGGGTTACTTCCTACATATAATGGTATTTGATTATAGAAAGAACAAGTAGGGCATCTCTTTATAATCTCCTTAGCTTGTTGCCATGTAATAGAAAACTCTTTCTTTAAACCTTTGCTATTGACGTGATATTTTTTTATGAAATTCTGACGCCTACAACATACTTCCAATCAATAAATGATCAATTTCAACATTACCTTGTGCTAGAGGACCTGACGGACCCGTATGGGATTGGATGTGTGTTATGTACATAGGGCAAAGCCTATTCCTGATTATGTCTTGCACCTGAATAAACAATGAAGTCAATTCTCTATCATCTGGTATAAATTCAGTGGTTTCAATATGCAAGACAATTCTTTCTGCATATTGTGAATCAGTAACTATATTAAGAGGTTCTTTAAAATCCCTTAGCACCATGAGAATAGCATGTAATTCTGCCTTCTGGACAGAATTATAAGGGCTTTGTTCCACCTTACTCAGTTCTTCTGATTTGTAACATGCTTTCCCTGATTTATTTGCATCAGTATAAAATGTATGGGCTCCAGTTATTGGAGCATCATGTACAATTTGAGGAAGAATCCAAGAAGTTCTCTTTATAAGGTTAAGTCTATCACTTTTGGAATTGTTGCTATTAACTTCTGCCAAAAAAATTAGTACAAGCTCTTTGCCATGGTTCATTGTCTTCCCATAACTTTTTTATTTCATCAGTAGTGAGAGGCACTATAATTTCTTCTGGGTCTATACCTGCTAGTTGACAAAGTCTCAGTTTACCTTTTATAATTAATCCAGAGACTTTTTCCACATAAATTTTTAATTTTTTACTTGGTTTATATGGTATAAAGATCCATTCTAAAATAATATCTTCCATCTGCATTAAAATTCCCATAGGAGAAATTCTGGAAGGCAATATGACTAGGACACAACTGAGATTTGGATTTACCCTATTCACATGTGCTTCCTGTATTTTTTTTTCTCAACCATTGTCATTTCCTTTTCTGCTTCAGCTGTTAATTCTCTGGGACTGTTCAAATCTTTATCACCATCTAAGGTTTTTTTAAATGAATTATTAGATCAGGTGTTATTCCAACAGCCGGTCATAGACTGGAAATGACTCCTAACAATCTTTGAAAGTCACTAAGAGTCCTCAACCGGTCTCTCATAATTTGTGCCTTTTGTGTTCTAATTTTCTGTAAACCTATTCTGTAACCTAGGTAATTAACAGAATCTCCTCTTTGAATCTTTTCAGGAGCAATTTGTAATCCCCATTTAGGCAAGACTTTCTTTACTTCATCAAACATCCTTTCTAAAGTATCTATATTTGAATCAGATAACAAAATGTCATCCATGTAATGCTAAATTATAGACTTAGGAAATTGCTTACGAATTATCTCCAATGACTGACTTACTAAATATTGGCAAATGTGGAACTATTGAGTATCCCCTGTGGGAGGATAGATATCCATTGATATCTCCTAGTAGGCTGAGAATTATTATAAGTAGCCACTGTGAAGGCAAATTTTTCTCTATCCTTTTCTTGTAAAGGTATAGTGAAAAAACAATCTTTCAAATCAATAACTATAAGAGGCCATCCTTTTGGTAATAGAAAAGGCAAAGGAATTCCAGATTTTAGAAGACCCATAGGTTGGATTACCTTGTTGACAGCCCTTGGATCTGTCACCATTCTCCATTTACCAGATTTCTTTTTTACAACAAACACAGAAGAATTCCAAGGGCTGGTTGATTCTTCAATATGATGAGCATCTAGTTGCTCTCATACCATCTGTTCCAAAGCCTGTAATTTGTCTTCAGCTAGAGGCCACTGCTTGATCCATATTGGCTTCTCAGTTAACCATTTTAGAGGTAGGGCTGTTGGTATCTCTAGGTTTGCTAGCTGCTGTATGTTCTTGTACAGCCTGAATGGCTGGTGACCTATGTGAATAGTACCTTATAATATCCTTCCCTGAATTATGAATTCCTGGGACAGCAGGAATGTTAATCTGGGTATTCCATTGCAGTAGCAGGTCACAGCCCCATAAATTTATTGCAATATTGGCTATATATGGCCTTAGTCTTCCTATTTTCCCTTCAGGCCCTATGCATTCAAATCATCTTGTGCTTTGTTTTACACAAGATAGGGTTGGAATTCCCAGGAACTGAACACCTACCTCTTGAAGAGGCCAATTTGGATGCCAAGATTCTGGAGTAATGATACTTACATCTGCACCCGTGTCTAATAAGCCTTCAATAAAAATGCTATTTATACAGACTCTTAGCTTTGGTCTTTGATCGTTAATAGAAGTCTTCTAAAATATACGCTTACTCTGTCCTACTGGATTTTTTGACTCGTCCTGTACTTTAACCCATCATTTAGACCAGAATTGCATTTTCAGCAGGCATTGGATTTTTTAATTTTTTTGGTGAGACATGTTCTCCACTATTACTGGGAATGACTGGGCCACTTTTAGCTTAGGGGACTGCAAGAGGCCCCTCAAGGAGTTTCCCAATGTTATTGGGTTGCCTTGTCTGTCTGTTGTTGACCTGCATTCATTTGTCCAATGTCGGCCTTTATCACACCTCCTATATATATAACTGAAGGCTGAGGTCTCCGATTTTTGTTATTCCCAAAGAAGGTATTATTCCTAGAAATTCCTTGCCTGCAATCCCTTTTTAGATTTCCTAATTTGCCAGAATTAAAACATTTGGCAGTTTGATGTCTCCTCATTGCTGTGGAAATCACTTCTCTTACCCAAGATTCATCATTATAGCCAAACGTCTCAACATTTATTGTATGCTGAATCCATTCATCCATAGGTGCTGATCTAGACCTTAAAGGCCAAATTATCTTTTTACATTCTAAGTTTGCATTTTCAGAACCAGAGATTCAAGAACTATTCATCTAGATTCTGGGTCTGTTACTCCTATTTGCAGAGCCTTAATTAATCTTTGCAAAAAGTCAGTAAATGGTTCTTTCTGTCCCTGCCTAATCCTGGTATATGATTCGATACTTTTTTATGGTTCTTGTATCTTATCCCAAGAATTCAAGCCTGCTTTGTGGCATAGGGACAATACTTCTTCATCATAAAGAGCTTGGACCTGTGGATCAGCATATGCTCCTACACCAAGAATTTGATCTTGGGAAACCTCCACACCTTTTGCTTTTCTTTGCTGTTCTATATGTTTGGATTCCTCTCTGAAATAAATTCCAAACATCAAGGAAGGTCCATCATCCAATACTGTGGACACTAACTGAGAGAAATCATGATGGGTAGCTCTGACATTAGAAGCCCAAGTCCTTATCATTTCCTTAACAAATGCAGAGTGCAAGCCATAATTAATGACAGCTTGCTTAATTTCTTTTAGATCATTCATTCCTACTGGCATCCATCTACCTTCTTTGCTCCCTTTGAGCCTTTAGAAGTTGATACTTTGTCAGAATAAATTACAAGGTATGACGCTAAAACCCTGGCTAAACCAGTTCTGACAGCTGGTGGTGACATTGTATCCTGTCCTTGTGTCTTCTTACCCTGTTCACCAACTCCAATAATTTCCTCAATCATTTCAAATCTTTCTATCATTGTCTCTCATAAAGCCTGAATCTCCTGACCTGCATATATTTCTAGTGATTTCACTAAGGTATCAATTTTTGCTCCCCATTCTGCACCTGTGATTCCAAGGTCTTAATGTTTCCCTTCAAAGATAAAATGTCCTCCTTGAACTTTTCTTGGATATCGTATAGATTGCCATCCTGGAGGTATGTTCTGTCTGTTACCATATCAAAACTTTGTGATAACTTCTGAACGTCAAATTCAACAGTATGAACCCTTTAGGTAACTTCTTAGTACCCTTGGATATGGAGTCAATTTTGCCTATCATAGTATCCACTTGTTCAGATAACCTCTGATTTTCAATAATTTTAATCCTTTCAACTAGCTGTTCAATATTAGTCTGTAAAGATTGTATCGTTCCTAGGAGTGCCATATTCTTCCTTAATGATAGAATATGGAGAAAACTGAAACCTAGTAACAGTAAATTGAGGTAGCCCCATAGTCATATAAACCTCACATGATATAATCCATTGTATTACTAAAGAAAGCAGTAAAAGTTGCAATGGAAATGAAAACTGCCATTGGGTGCCAATTTGTAGTAAGGGGCTCATGGGCTGCGTCCTTTCACCTGGTTCCTGGCCACCAAAATAATTACACAGAAACTGTATTCATTTAAATTCTGCCTGGCCCAATATCTCCAGCCCCTTATTGGCTAACTCTTACATATTATTTTAACCCATCTCCATTAATATATATCACCACTTAACTGTGGCTTACTGGCATGAGTCTAACCAGTGTCCATCTTGGGCCAGAGAAGCATGGCATCTGCCACACTTCCCTTCTTCCCCAGCATTCCATCCTACTATGCCCACCTAAGGGCTACCCTATTCTATTTTAACCAATAAAAACAACAAAAATACAGAAGGACCTCCTACACCATCCAGCAGATTGTGCTGTTGCTGAGTTGCAACTAGAATAATGCAAAAGTGACAGAAACGGTCCTGTTTCAGTGTCCACCTTAGTATTTGTTAAAGACTGGGAAGTATAAATTGCTCAACAAAGTAAATGTAATTAAATCAATTCCATACACAGAGCTAGAAACCCAGAATCCAGGGGTAGAGAACAGCAACCCGGAAGCCACATATGCCTCCATGTGAAAAAGAGTCACCCCAAGGGTTTGCAGCATTTGGCAACCGCTTGTGCTTGTACTTAAGTGCAAGGGGGATTTAAAAACTGCTCAGAAAAGAGCAAACCAGGCGGGCAGAGACTGTCCAGGCCTGTGGAGCCTGGGAGGTGTGGAGTTTAAATCCACATGGGGAGGCAAACGATAGCATGCGTGGGGACTTGAAGCCAATCTGAGGCATGTAAAAAGATAATATACAGATTGCAGCAAGAAAAGCCATTGTACAATATTCTATATTGAACTGCTGGCTCCATGCACAGGGCTCGGCTGAGGGAGGGCTCATGCCAAGCCTAGCTGGCAGCAGGCAGCCGAGCTGGGGGGGGGTCTAAAACCAAACGTTGGGTGCCAGATGTAGGCATAAGTCACAAAACAGTCCCACACCAGTTTGGATTTATGACTAATAAAAGGGTTATTTATTTAAAGGGAAAAACTTACAGATCACCATCCTAGACAACAGCCCTCTGCATGACCAGGAAAGGAGTTTAGTAGCTGGAAGTGGAGCAGAAAGGAAGGGAGGGAGAGCAGGGCTGCCACTGCTTTTGAAAGTGAGAGAGACCATGCCCAAGTGGGCTGGTATCTTAAAGGCTATTGGATGAAGGAGCGGAAGGAGCTCCCACGCACTAATTTTTTGGAAGAAATTAATAGCAATTATCCCAAACACGATAGACTTAACCTTATAAAGAGAACTTCTTGGATTCTTCCTCGAATTGTATGTGATGCTCTGATAACTGGAGCCTGTACATTTTATACTGATGCAAACAAATCAGTAAAGGCAGGATACAAATCAGAAGAATTAAATAAGGTGGAACAAAGTCCTTATAATTCTGTCCAGAAGGCAGAATTATATGCTATTCTCATGGTGCTAAGGGATTTTAAAGAACCTCTTAATATAGTTACTGATTCACAATATGCAGAAAGAGTTGTCGTGTGAATGTGGGTCTTTGTCTCTATCTCCATCCATCGGACGAAATTTCTATGGATGTGATCAAGATATTCATCAGTGTGACTATGGGACAATGATAGTTCCGGCACCCTCTCCTCTGCTGCCCAAGGACCTAGCTGGGGATATCCCTGTGGACACCTGGGTTGACATGACTTTTTTAAATGAAATTCTGAGGCCTGCAACACTCAATAGTTGATCAATTTCTGCATTACCTTGTGCTAGAGGACCTGACAGACCTGTATGGGATTAGATGCATGCTATGTATATAGGACAAAGCCTATTCCTGATTATGTCTTGCACCTGCATAAATAATGAAGTCAATTCTCTATCATCTGGTATAAATTCAGTGGTTTCAATATGCAAGACAACAGTTCTGTGTCGTTATTTTGGGTGTGAGCTAGCCAGGTGGCCAGGACTAACAAGCAGCCCCCCCACAACACTTTTTGCCATGTAATAGAAAAAAGAATTTAGAAAAAAATTTACTTTTCTTCATATCTCTTTTTGTCTTTATCATACCTTTCATTGAATATATATGTCTATATATGTCTAAATAATGTTTAAGTTTTCCACAATGAACAATGAGTTTTCCTGCAGCAATCTTTAAAGTTTCCAGGAAGAAGATGGGGCCCCACAACAACTCCACCTGGTTGGTATGATGTCATGATGCTGATAGTGCTACTATAAGACCTGTTTTGGGTACCAGCTGCTCAAGATGGTTCCAACTAGGTTAGCTGAAATGGTGCACTTTTTTACAATGTTCTGGCAAGACCTCCAAATAGGAAACTCAGAAAAGCCTTACTAAATACTCAGAGACTATTTGCAATTATACCAGACAGTAATCTTGGAATTTATCCATCATTTTACTTTCACAGGAACTCATAGAAAGAACATCACCCCCTTGATAGCTGAAAGTAACTCTAGAAGACGATGTCCCCTCTCCCAACAAAGTTTGTCCTCAGAGTTAGGGACATCATTTAGGGGTTGATTATAAGTGGTATAGGGTTGGGGGTTGGGGAAATTTTTATAGGCTCAGGGATCTCTTTGGAAAAAAAAAGGAAAATTGGATGGGATAGTAGATTAGTGTGTGTTTACTCACACTAATAATAATACTGAGTAATAGAGTAAATACTTGTGAGTTATTAGTTATAGGCAATTACATTGGTATAGATTCTAGTATATTGATACAAAGTTAATTTATATTGAATATTGTATACATGTATGCTTCTACCTCTACTTAAAACATTTTTTATGTATTGATATATATTTATCATATTGCAATGTACATTTATACTTCTGATCAAGGTACTTATACATTGTTTACATTTTGAGGTCATTGTCCTCACTTGTTGCACAGTTGTTTATTGTATAATATTTTAATATGAAGTCTTAGTCTTTAAATTATATAGATATTAAGAATTCTAGATCAATAATCATCTATGTTTGTCATACTTATAGTTTGACTAATCAGGTTATTTAGATACATAGAGATTGTGTTCTGCTAGATAGGTAATCTTTAACCACTTCAAAGAGCTGTAGAATTTGGCATTTAAATAACATAGGGTTCTGTTAAAGTGAGATACCATTGCTCCTGGCAGCACCATCTTTTCTTTAGAGAATGTTGAGCACCAAAGACACTCCACTTGGAGCTTGTTTTCTTCTTGGCAAAACTGGCCTTTGGGCAAATAACTGCCCATGCCTCGACCACTGACAAGATATAGTATCCAGAAATGGATAAGCAGGACTGTCAAATCTTGCCAAGACAAGGTAAGATGGTTTTGAAAAATTTCCTGCCTCTGAAAATGGCCTGTCAGTTATCCTAGGCCTTAGCCAAAGTTGGTTGCTTTAAAATTGCAAATGAGACTTTGGGTGATTACCCAGGTAGCCAGTTTTCTCTGTCATTTGTTGCACATTTTGGAAGTTGCTTGATTGTACTTGCTACTTACTCAAGTAATATTATTTCCCTTTTTGGATCTTTGATGGGGTTGAAGACTAGATAGTCGTAGTTCAGTTGTTTTCTGATAAAGAGTGCCTCAAGAACTGAGACTAAAACAGTCCCACTGGTCAGCTTTACAGACTAGATTATGCTAACACGTACCTTTAATCCTAGTAGCCACACTAGTTGCCTCAGAAACTGTACAGTGCATTGGTGTGGGACACGGTCTGTATTCTGTCAATTACATTTTAAATAAATGCTGATTGGCCAGTAGCCAGGCAGGAAGTATAAGTGGGACAACCAGACAGGAAGTAGAGGTGGGTCAAGGAGAACAGGAGAATTCTGGGAAGAGGACGCAGTCCTGACCCAGATAAAAAAGAAGCAAGATGTGACTGCCTTGTCAAATAAGGTACAGAGTCACGTGGCTAACATAGGCAAGAATAGTGGGCTAATATGTTATAAGAGTTATTAAAATGCCTGAGTTAATGGGCCAATGAGTTTATAACTAATGTAGACCTTTGTGTGATTTCTTTGGGACTTAATGATTGCGGCAACCAGGCAGGACAGAAACCCCAACAAGAGTTTATGCCTCTAATTCCAGCCCTAAAAAGGATTATAAAATGCAACGAAACAGCTCTCAGATACAGTCTCGTTCTGAGATTCCTGGAGGCACGATCACCATTTCAGACTGAGGTTGAGGTAAGAGCCAGTAGCTGGCTGTTTTGCTTTTCAGATCTTCAGGTTGAGCCCCAATTTCTGACCCTAAGATTTTATTAATTGTGCTTCATTTGGTGCTCAATGTGGGGCAGAAACCATGACCTTGAGATTAAGATCTCATGCTCTACCAACTGAGATATACATTCCTAGCCTCTCGTTGCTTCTTTATTTTGAAACATGGTCTCACCAAGTTCATAGGACTGGCTTTTAACTTAGTCTGTGACTCTGGCAGGCCCTGTACTTGTTATCTTCTCATGCAGTCTCCAAGTAGAGGCCTGCACCACGGCACCCAGATGTATAACACACCTCTAATTTGTAACAGTTTTACAATCACAGTTTGTCACAATGTTTGCATTTCTTTTAAGTGATCCAAATTTTGATACCAGAGTCCCTATTGTTCCTTAGAAACACAACAATTCTATGCACAAACCAAAATCATATTAACAAAAATTTGCATCTCACCTTCTGTAATCCATACACATATACAATATAATTCTGTTTAAAATAATAAATTTTTATGTTTGTTAATAATCCAAAACATAACTAGGCCATAGTGACCCATACCTTTAATACTAGCACTCAGGAGGTAGAGACAGGTGGATCTCTGTGAGTTTAAGACCAGCCTGGTCTACAGAACAGGTTCAAGGGCAGTCAAGATTATACAAAGAAATCCTGTCTTGAAATAAAACAAAACAAAATAGAATACAAAAGATTGTAATGCAGTAATTCCTCCTGTGCTCAATGTGTTCAGTTTTACAGAGTAACTCATGGAAGAGAGAAATCTCAAAAAGTTTTAGATTTTTAAAGATTCGGCCAGCTTTAAATTTAAAATCAGAAAAAAGACCTAGAAATGAATCTTTAGCTATGGAACTTGGAGATGAACACTGTCTTTAGAATCAAACATTAGAAAAAAATTCTTATCTAGAGCATGACTTCATGTTACTGATGCTTTCACCCCAAAGAAGAAATATTGCCTCTAACTCCTGAACACCAATTAAATAAATGATCATTAAGGTTGTATAATTACTCAAAGCAAAAATATACAAAGTATGCCACCACCAGGTCATTGTTTGGGCTATTGGTATTTTTAATTCCTAATAACATTTATAATGATTGTCATTAGGCATCTGATAATCTCTGTCATCATTTTTATCAGAACCATTCCATTAATTAATTAAATTAAAATCAAAAGTACTACTAGCCAAATGAAAATATAAACAAATTGAGAAACTTTGATGCAGCAAAAACAAACACAAGAGAAAAATACTTAATGATGAATTCCTAGATGAACAAAACAGAAAGATCTCAAAATTCCCTTCTTCCTCAAGAAACTAGGAAACATGCCATGCCCCTAAAGCAGCCGACTGGCATGAATGTGATGATAAAAACAAAAGATGTTGGAAAGAGATTAGAAAACATCAGTGGTATGGAATTTCTAAAACACCAACAAACTTAACTGTATCAATAAAGAGATAACATCAAACAATGCTGATCGAGAATTATACCCGGAAAGACTAAAAGAGAAAACTAGAGAACAAGATCAATCACTCTTCATGCCCTCCCCACCCAACTAGAAAGCATCAAGTAACAGGCAGAAATATCTGGAAATGTTAGAGAAGTCAACATAGTTGTACCTGCCTATATTTTCAAGGCACAGGAGGCAGAGGCAGGCTGATCTCTGTTAGTTCAAGTTCCCCGAGTCTATATAGTAAGTGCCAGATCAGTCAGGGAGACAAGGGCTACATAATGAGCCTGTGTGACAAAAACAGAAGAGAGATTTTTAAAAGATGGAAGATAAATTCCTCTGAAGTGCTGGACAAAGGAACCACCTGAAGCAGAAGCTGACACAGATAAAACCATCTGTTAATCCAGCCCTCTCTCTAAAATCACAACAAACCGGGGACCTTGATGTTTTCCTCTCACCTCATTTTCAAGTATAAATACATTGTCTTTAGTCTCTCCTATAAACGATGTCTGGCTTTCAGACAAAACTCTGGGGACAGACTAGAAGCAAGTGAAAACAATGCCATGTAAAGAGACAAAGCAATCAACAAAACCAGACTCAGATGTGACCCAGATGTTTGGAACCACAAGACAGGATATTTAAAATAACTGTAAATAATATCCTTTTAAAGTTAGAGGAAAAGTTAGACAATATGTATCATCCAATCAAGAATGTCAGCAGAGGGATAAAAACTATTAGAGTCAAACGATAATGCTTGAAGTAAGAAGCATGAAACAAGAAAGAAAGAACGTCTTCAATGGGCTTATCATAGCCCTGACACAGTTGAGGAAAGAATTGATAAAGTTAAAGAAAGGCCAAATAAAGTCTGGAAAACAACAGAACAATCCACAGTGGCAGGATAATACCGACCAGTCTTCTTGTATGGATTCAGGATCACAGGAGGCAAGAGAGACGAGAAAGAGAGACATGTTTGCAAAGATAATGCCTGGGAAGTAGCCAAAGTCAATTCCAGATGTCAAACTGTAGACTTGCCTCGGAGAATACCAAGAAAAAATACCAAATAGAAGAAAATAAAAAATAACTGTTACCTCACCCAGCTAGTAACAAGAAGCAGATGAACATCTGACAGATACAAAAAATAAAACCTGTACATATACAATTTTAAAAAGACAAACTTCCTAAATTAAAAAATGATGCAGGTGACCTGAGACATTACAGAGGAAGACAAATAATTAACCAGTGCTTTATGAAGAGCTCATATACAGTACCAAAGAAATGCAACTTGCAATCATGATGTGATGAAGGACTTACTAAGACTGCTGCTGTGGAGAGGACGTATTCAGAATTCTCACATCTTGCTTGTCAGAGTACAAAATAACCTGGCCACTCTGGAAAACCATTGCTCATTCTCAACCAGAGTCAAACCTAGATATGCTCCATAACCAAGCATTGCATCTTATGAAATACTCATTCAAGAATGTTCAATTTTATTAACATCCCAAATGTCTAACAATATTTGAATGGAAAAGTATGTAACACACCCCTAAACAGCAATAAAAAGAACTACATCAGTTAAATGTACAGACTATTTTGAGTCAAAGAAGCTAGATAAAATACTAATACCATTTAATTATATTTGCATGATCTTTCAAAATTAATCTATGGTAATAGAAATCAAAAAATATGCAAGCATATTGATAGGAAAGGAATACAAAGAGACTTCTTATGGTGATTAAAATACTAATCATGTTAAAGGTAATGCTTACATATGTCAACATTAATTCAATTCTGCAGCATTTTGTTAATTTTATATAGTATTTAGTAAATATTAATATTTTTTAAAGTCACTATATATAAATCAATTCCAGATATGTATTTTTGGCATTTAAAACAAAAGAAAAACTTATACAGAGCTTTTGGTGACAGTTTTAGGAGCTTTGCTGATGTATAATTAGCAAACAAAAGTTTTCTACATAAGCTGTTAAAATGTGATCATAGATGTAGGTGACCCATACTGTGTAAGTGTAGAAAGCAAACTCTCAGTGTATTGTCTATGTGAATCCAAAGTTTCCACTCATCATTGGGAAGTGTGTTCAGTAGTAGAGCACTCATTATAAAACGTGGTGTATTCTACTCTGTCTTTCCTTATGTCCATACTGTTTTCATCTATTGTAGTCGGAGCCTGCTTGTTCATTCCCAATGACCAAAACTCCAAAAATACCACACAGAAACTATATTGTTTGCAATACTATTTGGCCAATAGCTTAAGCATATTTCTGGCTAACTCTCATATTTTAAATTAACCCATCTCTATTAAACTGTGTATGGCCATGTGGCTGTGACTTACCAGGTAAAGTTCCCTTCAGCATCTGTCTAGGGGGGGCGGGGCGAGGCTACATGGCATCTCCCTGACTCCACCCTCTTCCTCTTTGTATTCAGTTCAGTCGTCCCTGCCTACCTCTACTCTACCCTATCACAGGCCAAAGCAGTATCTTTATTCATTAACCAATAAAAGAAACACATATACAGAACGACTTCCACACCAACCTATTTCTGTTTTCATGTGCCATCTGATAATCAATTCATAACAACACACTGCTCATTAGTAGTTCCTCATTAAGTATGCATCTGGCACCTAATAAGCAATAAATAGGGAACAAGACAGGAAGACATGACTTTTTTCCTTGTAATATTTAAATTTAAATAATGACATACATTTAAGATTTGATTACACAACTGTATAGGTGCATTTATTCATATAAAACAAAGGGGACATACAAGTAGTGAAGGCAAATAATTTGCTATCCAAACTAATATTTTTTGAACACACACACAGAGAAAGAGAGAGAGAGAGAGATCACTGTTGATAGCTATACCTACACAGTATCATTAACCCAGCAGTGGTTAAAGACAAAAATTAGCATGTATATTCACATAAATGTAAGAGTCAAAGCAGACATAAAATGGACAAGACCTTGTTTGATAAATCACTAAAAACATCTTGAAAATGTGAAATCTGAGATCAGCTATGTAAAAAAAAAAAAGGAGGAACTTATGGAGAAAGCAGAAGGCCAATGTAGTCTTGGGAAAGAGAATAACATGTAAACAGTCTCATTTGGAAGAAGCACAATAGTAGGAGGGGTTTATGATGCCAGTCAATCAGGTCACAAGTAACAGAATCATGGAGGTTCTGAAAGTCAGAGTCATAAGTGTGCATCTGCCCGGGATAAGTCTGGCTGCATTTTAGATAATAGCTCAGAGACCTGATTGATGCAGGAGGCCAGTTGGGAATCTACTAGAAGAGTCAGGAGAGAGATGTTATTGATAAAGACAAATATTTTCTTCAGGTTGCAGAAAAGAGATGACAGACTTAAGATATGATTACCTTATGACTGAGTAAAATAATCACAACCCAACCTCTGGGGTATTTTTTTTACAAAAAAAATTTACTTATTGTCTTTTCCCTATGAATTCTGAATAAAAGTAATCATCTATGAGAAAATGCAGACACAAGGTATGGTTAGTGATAATTGGTACCTGTCATACACTTTATGTATGATGGCTGCAGTTGTCTTACAAGCCAGCATTGTGCTGAGCTAAAATGAAAAGAAGATGCAAAGTTCAAAGAATATTAAAATTCTTCTTTCACATATGTGTAAAACAAATTCTACTTATTCTTAGTAATAAAAACCCAGAGTCAGATATTAGGGAGTGAAAGCTGAGAGAACAGAGAAGCAGAGTCACCAGCCACTAGAGAGACCGGTTACCTCTACCCAACCCTCAGACTGAAGGGGCGATCCTGTCTCTATGAATCCTCAGACTGAATGCTCAAGGCTGAAACCTCAGACTGAATCCTCAGACTGCATCTGTCTCCATCAAACCTCAAACTGCATATACATCTGAGCTCCTGTCTCCTCCCGCCTTATATTCCTCTCTCTATCAGCCAAATCACTCCTGTCCCCACCTTGCTAGTGCTGTGATTAAAGTCATATGACTCTCAGGTACTGGAATTAAAGGTGTAAATCACCTCTGCTGCCAAGGTCTGTTTCTCTTTGAGACTGAATCAATCTAGTGTAGCCCAAGGTGGCCTTGAACTCAGAGGCCTCTGCCTCCCAGGTATAGGGATTAAAGGTGTGTGCCACCCACTGCTTGGCCTCTATGGATAACTTTAGTGGCTTAGCTGTCTGATCTTTGGACATATTTCTTAGATTACAAAATATTACTACACATATGAACAATTAGAAAGACTGTGCAAGTCATCCGAAATTTGCCTTCCAAATGTAGAAGAAAGTGCTCATTTCAGCAAAATTAGATAATGCAATATGACAAAATAAAAGTCAGAAATTAACATCATTGGATATGATTCGTGGTTCACCACCCCATGAATTTTCTCTCCCATTTAAAGAAAGGTATTTTTGGTAAAGCAAAGAAATAATCATGTATGGCTCTGAGTTCCAACATTTCTTCTTAAAACCAACAATACAAGTAAAGATCTTTTATGCAAGTGAAGGTCTTGGATGCTTTTATTTCTAGAATTGGGCATTATGGAAATTGGTGGGGCAAGGCATGCAGCTAATGTCACAAGTTTGAATGCAGTTTGATTACTTTACAATGTAAACTAGTTATGTTAAGCTGAGTGAGATGAAATTTCAGAAAGGCAAAAGTGTGCTCCTCTCTAGGAACATTACTTAGAGGGGTAGTTGTAGACAACAAAATCCCTAGGGGTATTGGGGAGATATTTGCCTGGTTTCCTAAATGAAGACTAAGGCAGTAGAACCCTTCTGGCAAAACCTCTCATGGGGAAATAAGCAACATTGGCTTCAGTAAAACTTAAACTGGTCATCCCCATCTACAGCTATGAAGAGCAACCCCCTTCTATATGATTTCATATCAATGTCATGGGTACCATCATGATGAGAAGAAGTTAGCCTGAGTTGGAGGGAGATAGAAGTGGTGTTGGGATTTCATCAGTGTGGGGAGTGGTAAATAAAATATTGCAAATGTACATGAGGGTGTTGTGTTACAGTAAGAAGAACCAGATTGTTTCAAATAATAAAGAATGAGACATAAAAATAGAGTTAGGGTAATCAGAGAAGAGAATGAGATCCCCAGTCTGACTGTTCAGTCACTTCCTGTATCATTAGAAAATAAACGTGCCTCATCTATTCACTCAATAGATATCTAATTCCCTATTATATACCAGATTATGGGCTATTTGGTGTAAGCCAAAGCACATTATCTGCCCCCAGGAAACTTAACATCTAGGGGAGAGTAGAAAAACTTCAAATAGGCAGGCATACTGCAGTGTAATAACTATCATTTATTCACTCTCTCTCGTTCCATTTTATCCAGATGATAAGTCAGCTTGGTAACTGATAGAAAAAGTGTGTTTGAGAGGTACCATATTAGTGCCTAAATAGCTGGATAGCTCTAAGAGACTACAAGCATGTCGTCAACTAAGGAAGCAATGCCTTGTACATTATCTCTCCAACAGCTGAAACTCATTAGTTTTCTCGGGCAGCCCCATGAAGTACGTCCTCCACCCAAACGTGAACAACAGTAGGTCCCGACCTTAGTCAGAAAACAGACAACCAAATGTCCTGTATGTTATCCATCTGTGGTATTCACTACGACAACAAGAACCACTTCAAAAAATAATATGTGGCATTTGATAAAATAAAAGTTGCTGGAGGGGAGAGACATTGGTTTAGCGAAATGAGACCCAGCTGTGAGGAACTCAGGCCAAGGCTATCTGTAAATCGCTTTTTCCCCCTGCCCTGTACATTATAGAAATCGACTACAGATCACAAGAGCATGGCCAAAAGCCATATGTTTGGCATCATGCGGACAGCATCTGGTATTTTTAAAGATACAACTAAAAAGGCTGAAAACACAGTAAAACAACTGTCATTCACTTAATTCTTATGCTTATATGTTAGCTCATGGATAGACTTATAACAAATAAACAGTTGTACGATGTCTCCGTTCAGTCACATTCTTTTATACTTTTCTCTACGTGGCAAACTTGGTTTGTTACGAGGGTCCATGTGTGTGTGAACGTGCGCATGCATGAGAGCATACGTGCTACTGTTGATGGTGAAGCTCTGCTGTATAAGCAGATTGAAACTGTCTCTCGAGGTAAATTGAGCCAAATAGTCTAAAGGTCATAAATATGATTTACGTTCAATTCTTTTAGGCCAGTCAATGTCTGGAGAGTATATTTTATAGTTTAGGCTTATGTTGCATAATAATGGAGGAACCCACACATTTTCGTTGAGAAAATATAGCTTTGCTGAGTCTTCTGAATTATACATTGACTACTATTTGAGATCAAGACTGTTCGGATGTGAAAACTAATAGACACTTTTTACATATTTGCATAACTATAATTGATAGCCCTAAAGCAGTTTGAGAAATAGAAGCTTCTTAATTACTGGTGTAGGAAGACACTTAGCTAATGTCTGTACAATGGAGCTGTCGGGGTACAGATGATTCTATATTCAAAACAGATAATTGTGAGTTGTCTGGGAAGGAACCAGTGCCAGAAAGAAGTTAAGTTAATAAGACAAGTTCTTAGTGAAAAGAAATATTTGAAGTATGTTTATAGAAAAAAGACCCTAAATAATATACAAACAAAATTAGGAATCTATATCCTGATCCCTTGTTTGTTGCTAATGCCAAGTCCGTTAATTTGACTACCTTTAAATAAAATACATAACGCACCTAGTGTCCTAAGCAGACTGGTGTTAAAATGTCCTATTGTGCATACCGAATACATATGCTGAAAAAAAATTATAGAATATTTGAAAGACATATAGTTGGGATGGAGAGATCACTCAGTGGTTATAGCTCTTACTGCTCTTCCCAACAACCAGGTTTGATTCCCTGCATATACATGGTGACATACAGCCATCTGTAACTGAATTTAAAGGTATTCAATGCCCTATTCTGGCCTAAATGGGTACCGCATGTGGATGTGGTGCACAGACAAAAACATCCACATACATAAAGTAACAATAAATAAATCTAAAATATTTATAAGACATGTGGTTATTTTAAAATATGTAATTTACATGTACTAAAATTTTAATAATTATTTAAAATTAATGATCATGCTTAATGGCCATGATGTTTTAAATATGGAATATTCCAAGAGTCTCATGTATTTGAACTTGCTCCTCAGCTTAGAAGATTATGAATCTTTTTTAAGATAAGATTTATTTTTATCTTATATGCATGAATATTTTGCCTGCATATACGTATGTATACCACATGCATGCCTAGTGCCTGTAGAGGTCAGAAGAGGACAGATGCCCTAAGACTGGAGTTATAGATGGTTGTGAGCCACATGAAAGTGCTGGGACTCGACCCCAGGTTCTCTGCAAGAGTAATTGCTCTTAACTACTGAGACATCTCTTCAGGTCTTGGACTATGAACCTTTAAAGGGTGAACCATAGCTGGTAGAAGTAGATCTTGGGGTCCTGGCGCAGAATATTAGTAACAGATTCAAAAAACAAATCATTGGAATCAAAGATCATTGTTTTGAACTCCAAGTCTTGTGTCGTCAGATAGTTCCGAGCATGTCAAGTGGGGATTTTTATTGAATGAATTCTTAATGCTTTAGAAGACTATGGAATGTGAAAATGTATTACTACCAGCATTCTCCTCACTGAGGTCATTTCCCTTAATTGATATATGTTGAAACATTATTTAATAACTAGTGAGACAGTGAGTTAATCTGATTGAAAAAGATGCCCTGTGTTTCCTATCTAACATGGTTGAGTTTCAGTTCTACAAGCATAGAAAGCTAAACAAAAATTAATTGGACTTATGTAGATTGTGGATTTAAAGAATTAAATTGTATCAAATGGGCTAAAAAAATAACTTCCTAAACCAGAATGTCTTTTTCCAGATATACTTTTTTTTATCTTTAGTAAAATTCCATATTTTAAGGGTTTATCTCAGTGATAAAATAATTGATTAGCATGTTTAAGGCTATCCAAAAGATTCTACATTTCAAAAAAACACATTTTCACTATTATCTCTTAACTTATAAATTAAAGGCATTATCAAATTGCTCTCCTCTTACATGAAAATTTAGCTTAGGGACAAAACTCCAGTCTCTTCATCCTTTTTGTGATATACATATGCAACACATCAGTTTATGTTTAGTGAACTTTAAGAAATATAGTTGATCATTGATTTCTTATTGCAGCAATCAAAAGTATGGTTGTTCTAAAATCCCAACTGCATATCACACTATCTGCCCTGTATTGCTCTGTATCGCTTCTCTTTCTTCTTTCTCTATCATTTATCCATTTATATTGTCAAGGTTAAAAACATTTACTCTTTCTTCTATAAACAATTAATCTTTCATATTTTATAAAATGATAACAAAAATTGTGTGGTGGCCTGAAGGAAAATGGCTCCCATAGGCCCATACAGAGAGGCACTATTAGGAGGTGTGACATTGTTGGAATAGGTGAGATTTTGTTGAAGGAAGTCTGTCACTGGGAGTAACCTTGAGGTAGCAGAAACTCAAACCAGGTGCAGTGTCGTTCTCTCTCTTTCTGCTGCCTGAAGATACAGATGTAGAACTCTTGGCTCCTTCTTCAGCAACATGTCTGACTGTGAGCCACTATGCTTCCTGCTATGATGCTAATGGATTAAACCTCTAAACGGTAAGTCAACTCTAATTAAATGTTTTACTTCATGAGAGTTGCCGTGGTTATTGTGTCACTTTACGGCAATAAAACCCTAACTAAGACTAGTTGATGGAGTAGTTGTACACAATTAAGACTACAAGTAAAACCCACTGAAAATCCAGATAAGTAATATCATGTACTTACTACTTCTTCCAGTGGCTTCTAGCATTTACATACTTGTTTTTTATATTTTATCCAGTATTTTCCAACTAATCTATTCATTATATCATGTTACATACTTCTACAGACATATATTTCCAATCTAAATCTTATTTATGAAAATTCCACGAGGCCCCATTGATCAGTAAATCAAATGAGGTAATCTATACCTGACACTGACATTTTTGTTTGCTAATCCATGGTGTCTGAGAGAGGCAATGATCCCTTGTTATAGGGTAACTCCATTTAAACTCCCTTTGTATATGATGTGTATGTCCTTGTTCGTGTAATTTAAGAAGCTTTTACGGTAGTAGGTGTCCATAGGGTCTTTTCAAAGGTCTTTAGCTTTAGTTATTATTCTCCACACACTGTATTCCAGTCTGCTCTCCCATTCTCTGCCCCATCTAACTTTTTCTGGTCCATTTCTCTCCTCTACCCCTTCATAACACCTCCATTCTATTCCCCTTCTTTTGAAATGCCCCAGATTGTCCTTTGTTCACATCTTAATTTCTACGGGTACTCTATTTGAAACACACATACCTAAAGTTTCAAATCTAGCATATGAGAACAGATATGAGCTGTTTGTCTTTCTAGGTTTGGCCTACCTCATTTGTAATGATTATTTTTAGTCCATCCATTTGCCTGTGAGTTGTTTCACTTTCTTAACAGCTTGCTCAGTCAGCTTTTCTCTGGCCCACAGGACCACCAGCTCAGGTATGGCACCACCCATGAAGAGTTGGGCCTGCCCACATCTATCACTGATTAAGAAAATGCACTACAGTCTTGCCTATAAGCCATTTTCTCAATTTGGTGACTCTATTCTCAAATGACTCTAGCTTCCCTCCCTTACCCTGTTCCTTCGTGTTAGCTATGGATACCTAGAAGCACTCTCTACCGGGAACCTGTTGGGCACATCAGCCTAGGAGTCAGTAAGCAATCTTCACTCCCTTTCCTGTTCTCCATTACAGATTCCCCAGTCTCATCCCCAGAATTGTAGTATACCACTTTGAGATGCCTACCCTTCCTCTCTGACCCCACTCCCTAGGAAGTCCACTGAATCTTGGCTGACCTAGCTTTCTCCTTCCTTTGGACACTCTCTAACCATTGCAGTTCCTTTGTGTCAACTGCAGATACCTAGACATACTATTTACCAGGAAGCCCAGTAGACACACTGGGCTAGAAAGCAGATAGGCAATCTTCATGCTCCTTCCTGTTCTCCCCTGCAGACTTCCCAGGGTCATCCCTAGCCTCGTAGAAGACCACGTACGAGAGCCTGCCCTTCCACTTTACCTCGGTTCTCTGCAGACTCGACCAAACCTTGTGATGGGCCCAGGTTTCCTCCTTCCTGAGGACCTTCTTAGTCCCCACTTCTAGTTCCTCCCCATACCTTCATGTCAGACTCCAATACCAAGAAGCATGGTCTACCTGGGACCCCCAGGGACAAAGCCTGTCAAGGACTCAGATGAATTGCAATATCTTCCTGTACTCAAAATACACTTCTTGATATGTGCAACTTATAAACTTCAAATCAAGATCATATAAGCAACTTAAACCAAGCTATAGTCAAACAGAAGCAGTAATTAAAAGTCTCCCAACCAAAAAAAAATAATTAAAAAAAAAGTCCAGGGCTATATGGATTCAGTGCATAATTCTATCACATCTTCAAAGAAGATTAGTGCCAGTAGTTCTTAAGTACCCCACAAAATAGAAACAAAGGAATATTGCCCAATTCTTTTTAAAAGGAAATAATTACCCTGATATCTAAACCACACAAAGATTCAACAAAGAAGAAATTTCCAGAAAAAATTTCCTTATGAATATAGAGGCAAAAATTCTCAATAAAATAATTTCAAACCAAATATAAGAGCACATCAAAAAGATTATCCGCCATGATCAGGTAGGCTTCATCTCAGAGATGCAAGGATAGTTCAACATATATAAATTGATGAATGTGATTGGCCATATAAACAACACTGAAATACAAAAAAAGTCACGATCATCTCATAAGATGCAGGAAAACTCTTAGACAATATTCAACATCCTTCATGATAAACGTCCTGGAGAAACTAGGAATTCAAGGGACATACTTTAATATAAGTAATTTACAGCAAGCCCATAGTCAATATCAATCTAAACAGAGAGAAACTCAAAGGATTTCTGATGTGGGATTTCATTCTGTATGCTGTGATTACCATTGATTAATAAAGAAACTACTTTGGACCTATAGCAAGGCAGAACTTAGGTAGCCACAGAAAGCTAGGCTGAATGCTGGGAGAAAGAATGGTGGAGTCACAGAGAAGCCATGGAGCCCCTGCCAGAGACAGATGTGCTGAAACTGTGCTGGTAGACCACAACCTCATGGTGATACACAGATTAATAGAAATGGGTTTAAAATAAGATGTAAGAGTTAGTCAATAAGAAGCCAGAGATAATGGGCCAAGCAGTGATTTAAATAATATAGTTTCTGTGTGATTATTTCAGGGCTGAGCAGCTGGGAACCAACAAGTGGCCTCCGTACAACAGATTTGCACTAAAATTAGGAATAAGAAAAGATGTCTACTCTCCCCATACTTACTTAATATAACTTGAAGTCTTAGTTGGAGAAGTAAGACAACTAAAGAAGATCAGGTACAAATAGGAAAGGAAGAAGTCAAAGTATCGTTAGCTGCTGCTGATAAGACTATATACATAAATGACCCTAAAATTCTACCAGAAAATTTCTATAGTTAATAAACACCTTTAGCAAATTAGCAGGATATACAATTAATACAGAAAAATCAGTAGCCTGCCTATATGTAAATGACAAATGGACCGAGAAATAAATCAAAATAAATATCTTGAAGTAACTCTAACCAAACAAATGAAAGACTTCCATAATAAAAACTATAAAACATTTGCCAGAGCCCAACTCCAACAGGTCAGAGAAACTGGAGAACAGATTTGGAGTCGGTGGCTATACAAATACACAGGCATTATCTAAGGGGGCAAAACTTAATTCTTCATTTTATATTTCTCTTTCTTCTCTTCCTCTTTGCTTTTCTTTCATCCTTTTTATACCATCTAGGACAAAAATTATAGGCAAGGAGAAATTACCTTACAACCACAAGTTACATATTTTCCAGAAATAAATTAAAATCATTATGCAGAAAGAAATCACATTATGATCACAAATTACATGTTTTGTTAGAAGCCCACAAATAGTTAAACATTTCCTTTGTATTAATTTTCCCACCATAGCACCTTCATCCCAAAGCAATGATTCTTTTATTATTGACGAACACAGTTTCAAGCAAAGTCAAGTTTATTTCTTCCAGTTCCTTTGTACCACATGTGGCTATTTGCAGTTTCAATGTAGCAGATTCCTATCCTATTTCTGCTCTACAAAACCTTACTCCAGTGGTCTAGCCAGCCGTCTATTTTTCTTTTCTTTTCTTTTCTTTTTTTATACACAATAGGGTCATTTAATTTCCTTTCACAACTTTGTTTTTTTTTTTCAGGATGTACACTGGAACCTGTGATTAATTCTGTAAGCTACATGACCAAGGAACTCAGACCTAGCCTTGGGTGTAGAGACATAATTGCTTTCGTTGATCATCAGCCTGTTTTTCCACAGGCAGAATTCATGGATCTATAATGCATGAAATTTCCTTGTTCTTATTTTCCATTCTTGGCAAGTAAAAGGGAAAGTGACTTCTAGTCATATTTTTATCTTTCTTATATCTCTTATTGAAGCAATTGGCAGAACAATTTCCCTAATCATCTTTATTTGCAGTCCTAACCAACTGTATCCTTAAGTCATTAGTCCAAAGTAGTGCCATTGCTCTATAAAAATGATCTTCATTATGATCTGTAATTCAATTGCCCAGTGACAAGTGGGATATTCCCATTAAATCACATTATACTAGATACAGTAGGAGTCTGTCACATAGTAATCACGCCATGCCAAATACAGTAAGAACATGATAGCAGCAAGCTGGAGAAAGCACAGTAGAAGCAAGGGGCATTCTGGGGACAATCCTCCCTGGGCTTTGCCTCTCCAGCAAGCACCCCTCATAGCTGTGCTATCCAGTAAGTTGTATTCCATAAGTTCCATTGCTGACTGCAGGTCCTCCAACATGGCCACTGCCAGACATTAAAGAAAGAAATTGAGTAAGATATTGGAATATGGGAAGACTTCTGAAGCTCATGAACTAGCAGGATTAATATAGTAAAAATTGTCCTACATATTCAAAGCAATCTACATATTCAAAGCAATCCCCATCAAAATTCTGACACAATTCTTCACAGAAACTGAAGGGACAATTTTCAGCCTCAAAATGGAACCCCCCCCCACACACAAACAAAAACAAAACAGGATAGCTAAAAAAATATCTTGATTAATTCAAGAACTGCTGAAGGTTATCACTCTTCTCAATTTCAAATTGTAATATAGAACTATAGTAATAAAAGCAGCATGGTATTTGCATAAAAACAGACCCATCCATCAATGGAATCAAGTCAAAAACTTAGACATAAGTCCACACACCTATGGACATCTGATTTTTTTTTTATTTAAAACAAATAAAGCTAGAAACACACAGTGAGGAAGAAAAGACAGCATCTTCAACAAATGCTTCTGGCCAAACTGGATGGCTTCATGGAGAAGAATGCAAATAGTTTAGTACTTATCACCCTGCATAAAACTCAACTCCAGTTTGGATCAAAAACCTCAATATAAAACCAGATTCACTAAATCTAATAGAAGGGAAAGTGTGGAATAGCCTTGAATGCATCAACACAGGAAAAGACTTCCTGAACAGAACACCAATGGCGCAGGCACTAAGAACAACAGTTAATAAATGGGTCTTCATGAAACTGAAAACCTGTACTGTAAAGGACACCATCATTCCAATAAAACCATAGGCTACACAATGGGAACAAATCTTTACTAATTACACATCTGACAGAGGCCTAATATCTAAAATATATATATATGTATATATAAATAAAACTCACAAAAACTGGACATCATGAGAAAAAGTAACCCAATTTAAAAATGAAGTACAGACCTAGACAGAGAGTTCTCAAAAGAGGAAACATAAATGGCTGAGAAACATTTTTAAAAATGTTCAATATCCTTAGTAATTGGGGAAATCCAAATCAAAACCACTTGGATATTTCATTTTACAGCTGTCAGAATGGCCAAGATCAATGAAGCAAATGATAGCTCGTGCCGGCAAGGATGTGGAGTAAGGGGAACATTCATCCGTTGCTGGTGGAAAACTTGTGCAGACACTATGGAAAGCAGAGTGATGGTGCTTCAGAAATCTGGGGATAGAAGACACGAAGGAAATAAGGCCTTCTAGACACAGCAGGGCTGGCACACACATGAACTCCCAAAGACTACTGCAGCAGCATTGAGCTTTCACAGGTCCAAGTCAGATGGGTCCCAGCATGGAGGTGATAGACACAAGGGTCTAACCTCAATCCACAGGCCATCTCCAACTGATAGCCGCTCCCAGTGCAATCTTAGTTTTCTCCAAAGGAATACAAACTGTATTTAAGAGCAGGTCCTACGCCCAGCATGGTCGTGACCAACACAAAACAAACTCAGCGCTATCTTTAGAGTCTTGTTTTGGTTTCTTAGTTTTGTTTTTTTGTCTCATAATGCTTTGCCGGTTTTTTTTTTTTTTTTTTTTTAATCTTACAGGTCTTCCTGTTGTGTTTTAAAGAGTTTTTTTTGTATGTGAAAATGTATGTGTTTTGTGTCTCATGTATTTCATGTGTTTTTTCTTTCAATCTTTTTTTCTGTTTGTTTTGTTCTGTTCTTCTGTGGTTGTTGCTGCCTGTTTATTTTCTAATGGGAGAAAGAAAGAGAGGGTGTGACTTTGAGTGGGTCTGGAGGACCTGAGAGGATTTGGGGAAGGGGAGAGGGGAAACCATGATCAGAACATTTTTTATGGAAACATATATTTTAAATAAGTTAACTGTATTTTTTTTTAAAAAAAGTAAGCAAAATCATTAAATAAATGAAAATTTCAAAATTAATCCATTCAACAAACACTAAACTTCAGACTCCAGGTATAAGCATCGTGTTTGTAGAGGCCGTCACTGTAATAACCTGCATATCTCAAGCACAACAGGATCTTAATTTTAATTTAATTAATGAATGAAATACTTTTGTTGTGTCTCATTAAGTGATGACTTAGAGGTGAAACAACATACTCCCATTAATGGCCTCAGACAGACACCTTTAGCCAAAAATCACCTGACAGTGGAATCGAGCAACATTTTCCTTAGTTTCTCCCATAACTTCTCAAACAGCTCCATCTGAGCTAGTGTAACTTTTGTCCCTGATCAACATTAGGAACAACGGCTAAGACACTGTCATCACTAAACTGCAGTTGATCTTTACAAGCAAGAAGTCCTAGATTAGAGTCTCCAATCTTTCCTTAGAGTTTGCAGAACATTATCTGGGAGAGTATATCTGCAAATCCAGGTAGACTTATTTGGTCTCAGAGTGGACTGAGGCTCCCCTTCTCCTGGGCTTTAATTACCTTTTAGTCTCTGTCCCCAAATTGAGGTTGTGCCCTGGGCATATCCCTTGGTGGTGAGTCTTGCCAGCCTTAAACCTTTGGAGGTAACATCAACCCCATGAGTTCAATCTGGATACTGGATCATTTTTAAACAAAGAAACTGAGTTCAGCTCATCAACTGCAAAACTCTGGTTGGAACATTTGATTTCATAACTTAAGGTAAAACACGTTTGTGCAAATGCCTTTTATTGCTGTTAAAGGTGACAACTTTAATACAATTACTCTCTAATTCTTTTGATTTTTCTTTCTCCAGAATAATCTCATTTAACCAGACTCCCAGCCCAGGTCATAACATGAGCATGTCAGTTTATTTAATGAGAGTACTGGGCTTTTACCAATTGTGCATAACTAATATATTTGTACAAGTGGAAGTGATTTGCAACAAATTTGACTTCTCAAGTTATGCTAAGCTTAACACTGATAAATATTAGTAAAATGCTGGCTGGGATTCAGACCACATTGGTTATAACAAACCAGGGTAGCTTTCAGGGGGAGCAGCGGGTTGCTAGTAGCATAAGAAAGGCGCATTAAGTTCATCTAAAAGGGAAATGTAGAACAAAGAGCTTTCCCATCTTCCCCAAAACATATAATATAGGCTTCCTTCTTAACTGCAAGTGAGATTTCCTGCAGTATCCATTTAATAGTCTTTTTCTATGAAGAAACATCTTGTGAAAAGAGAAACTAAGTAGGAGTGGCAAGAAGGCTCAGCAGGTACTGTGGTTAGAACACACAGCGTCCCCCAGAGGCTCCCGTGCTCACGTGTTTGATAACCTCCTCCCCAGCTGGCGGCGCTGTTTGGGATGGTTCAGAACCTTTGCGGAGTGGGGACTTGAAGGGATTGCTTTGTATTAGACAGCCCTGCACCATTTGCTGTTCTCTGCTTCTGGACTACTGATGCAGTGTAACACATGGTCTCACGCTCTCGCTGCCAAGCCATGTCTGGACTCTACCCTCTCTGGAACTATAAGCCAAAACAATTGCTTCCTCCCTGAAGTTGCTTTGGTCAGGTTGTTTTATCACAGCAGCAAAAACAAAACTCAGAAAGCATGTTAAGGCTCTTACAACCAAACCCTGCACCTGAGTTCAATCCCCAGAACACACACACGGTGGAAGGAGAGAACCAATTCCCTCAACTTGTCCCCTGACCTCCACAAAGACATTATGGCAAGCACCTACATGCACATGCACCTACATGAACACACACACACACACACACACACACACACACACACGAGATAAGAAAGTAGTGAGTTCCACAATTTAAAGTAGTAAATTCATAACTTAAATTTTAATCTTAAAATTTCTCAACTAATGAAGCAATGACTTTCCAAGGTTCTAGAAACATCCACTGTTAGTTTTATGCACTGTTATCTATCTGTATGTTAGATAACATAGATACATAGAAACATAGATAAGTCTCCTGTCACCACCATGTGCCTCACAAAGGGGACTTGAGCTTTTGCCTCTTTATTGATTGCAGTTATCAGTTAATATAGAGTTAAAATAACCAGCTCACTCTTAGGCATTAACCTGAAAGTATTTTTCAGTCTTAACAAATAAACATTAACAAGATTTATAACTTGCATAATCCAAACAGAAACTGAAGTGTTAATTACTTATCTAAAAAAAAAGTTTTGGTTGAGCCATAAAAATACGACATAGCAAAATAGTTCTTCTAAGCTAAGCTCTTTATAGTGTATTTAAACACACAACGAGTGAAGCTAATGCTCCTCCTTCTTCACTCAGCCTGAAGTCCACATGACATTTGGCAACGACGATTATAAGGAGGGTTTCCTTTTCCTCTAAAGGCTATAGTTACCTGAATCAGAAATAATATTTTCAAATAGCCCCATAAAAATGTCTAACTGTCAGGGTCCGATGTCCCAACATAAAACTACTTTTCCCTAACTGGACCGGTGCGGAGGCATGGGAAATAATGATACACAGTTCACACAGCAATATTGGAAGGGAGTTTCAGGCTTCATCCATTCCTGAAGATCACCGTGTTTATTATTCAAACACCTTTTATTCCCCCATGTAAACCATGGTGGAAACTCATTAATATTCTCTTTCAGGGGGACAAGAGAGTACTGTCACACCTGCAACTCAGGCACCAGCTTGGAATCCACACCTCTCCCCAAGCCATCTACATAATAACAAAAGAGAAGGAGCAGCACATCCTGAGGCTTTTGTTAGGTAGCCACAGCTTATCTGGCAGGATGGTGACTGCCTTGGAAAGCAAGCGTGGCCAGAGAACTTGGCTGTAAATATCTTGTATGAAATATGGGCCTACATCTAACATCTGAATTCTTTCACTCTCATGTGTATGCATACTCTTACCTTCCTCTTCTGTACCTAGGGTCATGCATTAATGAGTATTTCTGTTTTATATACCCAACGAGCATTGTGCCATACATCACAAAAAGAACGAATCCTAAAAAATTGATAAAATATCTGTTCCTCATAGTATTTTCTTATTCATGGATAGAGAAATTAAGAAGAGTGTATTGTTTTTGTTTTGCTTCTATCTGCAATAGTTGTAATAAAGTCAGTGCAAAAGAATATATCCCTGGGGACATGTCAACTTTAATTGCTGTTAGCATTGCCATGTACAAAACTATTAAAATGAAGTTGACATGTCATGGTCTTATTTATAAGACATTAACAACTACCTGGAATTTACATCTATGCTAAAAAAAAAAAAAAAACTCCAGTCATGGTCAATCATCTTCAGCAGAAAATTTCTAAATGAATATAATAACTCTATCTATGCATGGAGTCATTAGAAGCCATGTGACAGGTGTTTGAATCGCCAAAGAGTGGCAAACAACCAGAAATAACACCAACTTATCATTCAAGCATACCTTTATTCTACCGGGTCAATCATTATAATTACAGTGTTTTGGAGGAAAAGCTAAGTTCTTGTTTTCTTTTAACCAAAAGATGAGATAATTTGTATCACTCAGCCCCTGAGGGTGCTGGAAAGAGCCTCGTTGTAGCTAATTTGGGGTTTAACGTATGGGAGAGCATCCTCTGGCAGTTTCAGAGGGCTCCCCCTTTGAAAGAGTTCTTAAGCAAATATTTACCTTGTCATCACATGTAACTTGGGAAATAAGTTCTGAGTACTATATGTTTATGTGCTCCTCAATGTGAGTTATTCACAGTTTCGAGTTGTACTGTAAAGCGGGTTGCTATGAAGTCCTCCAAGGTTCTGCTTGACTTGGCCTTGGAATAGCTTTGTTATTTACTCTTTGACAGAAGGACTGGAAACCGTCCAGCCTTTGAAACAGGCTTTGCAATATTTGGATGGTGTTCCATGAGGGAATGGCCTGCTAGCACACATCTGACGTATGCAAAACAAGTTAAAAGATGGCTTTTGGCACACTTCTTCCACATACTCTTCATACTCAGACTATTTTTTAAAAAGATTAAGACCACATCATGAAAACCAAATAGGCAGTGATACCAGTTGCCGGCTAGTACATCTGGGGAAAAAAATGTATAATTGAAGTTTTGAGCCGCATCAATATAACCTGAACTCAATTCTATAGAGACTACCTTGGCCCTTTCTTCTCTAATTAAAATGCTGGGGAATAAACTGCAGATAAACTATTAAGTTAATTAGGGCTATACATCTCATAAAAGCATGCATCCTTATCTTTAGAGGCTCCCTGTAACTCTCTATTTTGCTACTGTTTACAAACCGGAGGGTAAATTGGTGGAAGGGCTCTGTTGCTCTCTCCGATGTACACCCCCTAATCCCATATCTCATTAGGGGTGTACACTGCATTCTTCATCCTTGCTCTCTCCCTAAATTCTATAATCTAAAACTATAATATAGTTTGATTGCTTACCTAATGCACAGTAGAATTTGGCTATGAAAATAGAACATTATTACATTCACCTGAAGATGTGTGCAGGATGAACTGAACACACATAATAAATTCATCTTACGGCGATTTTGTCCAAGTGAACCAGCAGCCCCGGAACTCATTTTACACAGGAAAAGCACCAGGAAGCCCACAGCAGAATATGAAGCTCTATGTTCCTCTTTTATTTTGCTAGCCAGTGTTACATCATTCACTACGTGGAGCACTTTCCTGGGGCCACACTATATGACTATGGGACAGTATTATGTGGCCTTTGGTTTGTCCCAAGAGAAAACTTACACATTGCAGTGAAACAGCTGAAAACAGACTTAGAGAGAGTTGACAAGTCCACCGGGAGAGTGGCTTCCAGCACAGTTAGTGAAGAACTTACAAAATTAAAATCACTATGCTTCATTAGATTTCTTCACATGGAGTTATTCATGAGGCAAGAAATCAACAAAGGCTCAAAAAGAATGGGTGACATTATTTCCTTATCAAGTAATTGCAGTTCATTTTGTGATTTAGATTCCCCAAAGAAGTGATCATAAAGATTTGTCTTGTTAAAATTCACTGCAGAGTTTTATTCCACACTGTATGTTACCATAAGGTCATTCATCTGTTCACAGGAAAACAAGTAACTCATTGTTAGATTTCAGCTAGATGCTGATATGATACAACAGTATCATAGGGTGTCTGTCCAGACTTCAGGACTTCGGTTTTAGCACCAGATACCATTTGCACTAATTCTAGCGTGCAGTTATACCATGCCTTTCAAACTTGTTAGGAAGCTGTGAAATGAGTGTAAGACAGATAACTATGTGTTACTAAGATTCTTGGAACAGCACTGTAAAGAAAAATGTTATTGTACAGAAAAGTACAATTTAAGACAGTCCCCTTTGGGGCTGAATATCTAAAGAACTAGACACTATGTCACATCATTATCTGGGTACTAAAAGCAGGATTCCAAAGAACTCTTAGAAAATTGCAAATTGAACATTGATTTTACCTAGCCTGCACAGATAGTCTTAAATTTGAGTTTGGATTGGAGAAATGAGGCTGATGGAAAGTATCTTTTGGTGGGTAAGTTAAGGATTTTTTTTGTATTTACTGCCTGGGACCAGACTCCTCAGGAATGGCTGCTCCATTGGGGCTGCAGGGTAGTAAGCTTTGGCATCAATGGGCTACCACTGTTAACAGAAACGTGAGAGAACAGTGGGACCATAACTGAGTCAGGAATAGGAGGTGTCAGTAAAACTGCCTGGATATAGCAAGAGAAATTCCCGTTTTCAAGTGGATTGTGGATTCACTCAAATACTTATAAACAAAAGTGCTGAGATTAACCTAAGTAAAACAGCCCTAGGTGGAGTAAATCAAAGGTTATTTGAAATGAGAAGCTACTACTATTTAGGGCCAACTGATTATGGCTATATTATTGCCATACTGTCCGACTTTTTAAATGAAGCCAGAAATTAAATTTGTAGGTAGGTGTAACTTAATTTTTAAATAGAACTAATTCAATTTAAAAAAAAAAAATCCCCCTGAAGGCCAAGTACAGTTCCTGTCTGTGGTTGGTTCTCTTTACAAGTACAGGCAGCCAGCTAAGCAAAGTTCTCCCACCAGGCTTCACTGTTAGCTATCATGGCCTTGGCCTACACATCTCAGATTCTTTACGACTGGCACCAATGTCTGTAGTCAGTGCTGCTATTCACTAAAGAGACATTGGTGGCTGTGACACAACAGTCTAGCAGAATTATTATTCTGTTAGAATTGCTTATTCTACCAGAATAAGCATGTCAAGACTTAAGAGAACTAGTCATTTTTCCTTTCATTACTATTTTTACATTAATTAGAAATGCTCTTACATTCAATTACGCATACAGGCCAAAGCTACTCCAGCATTACACAAGATGCATCTTTGATATAATTTTACTTCTAGGAGTTTGTCTTATTCTATACAGCTACAAACAAATCAAGAATGGTTCCAGTTTGATTATTAACTATGAACAACAGTTTGTTTGTTTGGCTTGGTTTTTTGGAGACAGGGTTTCTCTGTGTAGTTTTGGTGCCTGTCCTGGAACTAGCTCTTGTAGACCAGGCTGGCCTCGAACTCACAGAGATCCGCCTTCCTCTGCCTCCCGAGTGCTAAGATTAAAGGTGTGTGCCACCACCGCCCGGCCGAAAAGCCAGTTTGAATAGAATAAAAAATTACAGGTGAGATGTGACTATTGGTTAGTGGCAGCAGGTTTGCCTAGCACCCATGAGACCTTAGCAACAACAACAAATCTACAAGATCAAAGAAGGAAAAATTAGAAGTGAAGGGGACAGAGGGGAAAATGAATACATGCTAGAGATGGCTGTTCAGTGGAACAGTCACTTTGTTTCAGCATTCTTCTAAGAATAATACACACAAAATACATTCTTTGGCTCAGAATGACATCAGGACTAATAAACTCAATGTTAGGGCTTTAATACATCTAACTACACTTTGTCTTCATGTCTCAAAACTCTACTATCCTCAGTGCACAGGAAGGCCATGGGTGCACATATAAAAACACATTCTACTACCCATGTGTAACTGGACGGACTGATGCTTCCTCCTCAAGTCCTTGAGTTTAAAATCCAAACTCAAGGCTCAGGCTTGCATTAATGACTGGCATCTGTTTTTATCTGCTGAGCTATCTCATTCACCATGTAAAACTGTAATATATGCTAGTAGCCTGGCTGTTCCTTATTTTCAATTCTTGAAAGTTATTCATACGTAGACTAGACTGCATCTTAAATCCTTCAAAATCACTGTAATTTTCCCCCCACAGAATTTGCATTTCCTAAATCTTTGTAATCTGAAGCCGAATAACTTAATATATACCTCACCAGAACTCACCTATATGAACACTCTCAGCTTGGACTTCTAACCAGCAGAACTGACAGAAATAAACTTGCTTATAAGCTCCCTAGTATATGGCAATTTGTAACAGGAGCTTACAACATAGACAAAAGCCACTGTGCAATGTAAATTAAAACTACACATCTGTCAGAACAACTAAAATTTTAAAAATTAAAACAATAAAACCAAATGCTCATTAGAGTGCAAATAAAATTACTTTCATACATTGTTAGCAAAAATGTAACAGTATGATCACTCTACCATAGTTCATTTAGTTTGCTTGTTTTTCGAAGCTAAACATATACTTGACATTTGACCCATTAATCAAACTTTTAGGCATCTTTTCCAGAAAAAAAATGAAAACTCATATATTTAAAAAAATGTTTACAACTATTCACAAAAATTTTATTTATAATAATCCCCAAATAAGACAAATTAAAATGTTCTTCAATAAGCAAACAGTTATACAAAGTATGGTACATTCAGACCATTCAGCAGTAAACATAACAACTTGAACAGATCATAAGGATATTACACTGAGTGAAAAAAAAATATCTTCCAAGGTTATTTCTTACATGCTTCTATTTACATAATATTCTCAGTGACAAAACTATAGAGCTGAGAACAGTTGGTTAGCGGTGCTGGTCCAGTAGAGAACATGGTAACTGGACCACAAAGACCTCTGTGGTACTGGGGTAGTTCTATACACTGCTTGTAGCTCCATGAATCTGCACACACGATAAAATAGCAGAGAGCTACATAGATACCAATTACCAAATCCTGCTTTTGATATATTACACTATATGTTAGATGTAACCACTGCAGAAACTGGGTGTCTAGTGTAGACTATATGTTTATATTAGCTTTGCAACTTTATACACAATCTGTAATTATCTCAGAACGAAATTTAAAAGTAAATATTGAATAATATACAATAAGCTTCCAAATAACTGCTGTGGGGAATGTCTTTTCTACTAAAGCCCATGATTTGAAGAAAGTAGGTCAGCTGTTCCAGAACTTCTTGTTCGTGGTTTATAGAGGGAAACATGTTTGTAAAAACCTTGGCTAATGCTTACAATCTTCTAGCTGAGAGATTTTACTGTTACTATTAGTGAAAAACAAAATTAGACAGAAATGCTTTGTGAATACATCAAAAATAAACATATTTAAAATGTATCTATATCTTAATGTATACTGCCTTCTCTCAGAAATTAAATTCACTGCATAATTCTGGCTAAATCCAAAGACAAAAGCTTAAGTCTAAAAAGTATATCTCTTGAAGCTATCAGTACAGTACAGTATGATTTCATTTTTGATATACTAAGCATAATAGCAGACAAAGAAGAAAATTGAGAAGTCACTTAAAATGAAAAAAACATAATTCCTAAAAGTAAAATTCACGCATTGCTCATATAGTCAGTGTTTTAATAATCCACCATATAAACTGACACATACAAAAATGTCTTAATGATCTGTTACCACTTAAATTAACACATCATATAATTCTTCAACATGCATTGACTTCTAACCTCTGCTCTTCTTCAGAATTAGCTGTAAGAGAGGAAATGAAGATACATGTTATACCTATGGGAAATAAGTAACTGGTGAGCTACAATATAAGTAGCCTAGATTTCTAGTTCACTTCCCTCAGTAAATAGAAACCATCTATAGATTATGAAACCTGGATTTGGAGTCACTTTCATTTACTAATCTTGCAAATTACAATCCAAGTATCAAAACTGTTGATTCCAAAATAATGATCTAGGGTATTAAAAATGGTTTTAAACTTAAAAAAAAACCTATAAAGTAGTATAAATCCATTGCAACATAAAAATCTCACAATTAAGCTGGAATTATATCAGCTAGAGGTCAAGACTGGTCATCTTACACTGAATAATTTGTTTCATATACAATTTTTAAAACATTAAATGTTGCAGAAATATGACAAAGGGAAATATTTAGTTGTAAAAATGCTGGGAGGATGAGGCCTAAGTTATCTCCAGAAAATGTAAATAAAAATAACTGTTTATAGGAATTTAGCTACTACAGTTTAAAAAGGAAAATGGCCTTGGGCCCCATGGGTTGGCTCAGCATGTACCGACACGAAGTGCTAAGTCAGATAACCCGAGTTTGACCGTACAAGATAGAGAACCAATTGTCAAAAGTTGCCCCGACCTCCACAGGTATGCTGTGACAGGTGCACACATGTACACATACATACACACAAACATACATGCACATGCATAGAAGCATAATAAAGGCAATAAAACAGTAGAAAAAAACAAAAGTCTAAATTTAAAACACTTACATATGCTTTTCAAGCTCTTAATTATTGCATTACTTTCAGAAAAATACTTATTTGGACTTGAATAGTTGTGGTGCATCTCGCTGAAGAGAATTTAAGAGTCCCATAAAACTGTTGGGGCATAGACAATGCCTTGGCTGTCTATCACAAGTAGGTTTGTGACCCAGCTCGGCACTGTTCTGTGCAAAGCAATATTAATAGGAGAACTACAAAATCATGTGCTTCATAAGTTTAGAAAATGCCGAATATGTTCTGTATTTAAATACATTTCCAAAATGTTGTTAAACAAAATTCAACAATCCTCTTTACTGGTACATTTCTCATAGTCTTTTCTAACTTTCTCTAACTACCATTCAGCTCTTCTTGCATGATGTCAGGTTATAGGCATTTCAAAATAATAAAGATCTTTAAAAAGTATTTGAATCAAAGATGATAGCCATGGTAGTAACTTAAAGGTTAACTTGCTTAAAAAGAGAATTCATGCTTTACCTTTGCTGCAGCCAGTATATGATCCTTTTTGATAACTTTAGATTTACTTTCACAAGCATTTGTCCTGGACTCTTCTGCCAATCGATGTACAAAGAGTAAGCAGTTCAAATGAATCTTTAAAAGCAGAGCATATGTATCATTAGATAATATATAAGTTAAATATATATATGAACCTGTTTTAACATATATTTTTATAGACAATACAAATAATGTATCTTTAGGAAATTTATTACTCAGAACTTTCTCATCCACAGCTTCTTCCACATGTGAGGGTGCTACTCACATCAGCTAAAAAGTATCTTTCACAATTTTATTTCTTTTATTATTTACATGAGTTATCAAGTATTCTAAACAATAACCTGACTCAGAAGATTCAGGGCACTGTGCTAAACAAAGAAGACAAAGGCTCCTGACTGTAATGTCCCAGACTACTGGGACAATCACCCCATAAAGCTGCATGATATGCTGGGACAACATCAGAAATGGAACAACGCCGGAACAGCGATAGCATCTCAGTCACTAACTGGTATTCAGAAAGAAGAAAACATACCGCCTGAAGTGGAAAGAACTATGGATGACGTGGATTACTTTATTGGGTAAGATTATGACGTTAATGGAAAGCAGAAAACAGTAAGCAGAGAAATGGCATCAATTTACAAAAGACTAAACAGGAACTGTTTAACAAAAGTCACTGAAGACAAACATATCACCTGGGAGCAACAAAGGACCAAAGGAACTTCCCTTCTCCCACCACTGCCAAGACATGTGTTCCAACTATGCTTCTTTCCCCTGACACCTAGAGTGTCCCACCACAGAGTCCATAGAACCACAGGTCACTCCAGGACAGAAAAAAGGGATGGTAGAGAGACACTGGCTATTTGAAGGTCTGCCAACCCCTGGCATTAGCTAGGGGTCTCCTGGATACTCCTAGTCAGGTGATTTCCTTCTACACTAAGCTCCAACAAAAACAGAATAGACTATGGAAAGTGTATTACAAGGGAAGTGCAGCTCATTTACGCTACTTTAACCACCACCAAAGAGTCAGTGGGGAAAAAAACAGAACAAAGCAGCAATGCTGCCTTTTCTAACAGAGTATGAGAAAGGAAAATAACGAACAACTGACAGTAGAAACAAGGTCTCTTTTAAGGATCATGGGCAGCTCCTATAATATGATATAGTACCAACACTGAGCCTTCTGCACCCTCCAAGTTGGGGAGGGGGGTAATATATTTTGGCTCCAGAGACCAAAAATGTAAAAAAGTAGACAAATTTATAATAGTGAAGAAAAACAGTATCTGGGGATGTGGCTCAGTGGTTAACAGCACTGGCTGCTCTTCTCGAGTCTGCTAAGAAGCATCCACTGTAAGGCAGCCCACAACCATCTGGAATTCAACATACAAGGGATCTCACATCTTTTGGCTTCTGCAAGCACCTACATACATATGATCTTCACTCACAAATACTCAAAAACAAAAATGATTTTAAAATAAGTCTTAAAACGAGGATGGTCCACAGCTTTAATCCCGGCACTGAGACGCAAAGCCAGGTGGATCTCTGAATTGAAGGCTAGCTTGGTCTACACAGTGAGTTCCAGGCCGGCCGGTGCTACAAAGGGAACTTCTGTCTCAAGGAAAAGAAAACAGTAACCCTGCAAGAAGTCAATAGCCGGGAAGACAGGACAATAACTCCAGTTCTGCACCTTCATCTGGAAAAGAGGCATGCCTTTTCAGAACAGAAGGCAAAGCAGTGCTCCTGTGATTCAACCTGGGGGCGTAAGGTTCAATCCCTACATCGTGGCAGAAACAGACAGTTGCTTGACTAGCGCCAATTACTGGCAAGCATGAGTCTGATAACAGTCTTGAGGGGTTAAAAACTTGAAGAGTGCTCTATCATCTGTCTAGGAAAATGAATCCAGCCGCTACATGATCACTTTTGAGGGCAGACCTTTAGTAAGGGACCTAGTGCAGCAGCGACAGTGTAATGTATTCGGTACCATCATATAGGAGCTAGGGGAGGCAGGAGGCCAAATCTGTCTTTAGACGATCTACCTGAGATATATAGGAGGGAGGTAGGTAGATAGAAAGATAGGGATATATACATATAGACACATACATGATAGATAGATAGGGATATATACATATAGATAATACATAATGAACAGATAGATATATATACACATAGATATTATATACACATGTGTATCCGCAAGTAAATTAATTACGATGCCAGAGAGTTCTGAATGAACCGCTATTCCTGGAAACAATAAGGGGCAGGGCTTCCGCTGAAGGGTCAGTGTTCTGGTCGACAGCCTTCCCTTAAAAAGTCCCGGGTCTTCCGCAGTCCAGTCCCCCCGACCCCCACACCACCCATCCCAAATCCCCCACCCCCGGTCCCGGGGATCTCGCCAACCTGACAAAGCTGGGGCGCGGCCCGCCATAGCTACCGGGCCTGTCCCGGGCCTGGCAAGGAGAGAGCCACTCACCAGGAGGTCGCAGCCGCTCTCCAGACGAAGGTGCGGCTTCTTCTGCTTGAAGGTGCGCCTGAGGAAGGCGCGGGGCGCCTTGCGCTTGATCCGCTGCGAGACCTTGGTGGAGAGCGCCATCTCCGCGGCGGGTCGCGCTCGCCGTAGTCCGGCCTCCCGCGGTGGCTGGACGGCTCAGCGGCCGAGGGACTAAGGGGACGACCTCACCCGGGAGAACGCCACGACTCCCCTCCCAGACCCCAGGGCCGGCCCTCGGTTTGAATCTGCCGCCAGGCAGCGCGTTGGCGCACGGCAGTGACGTCACCAGCAAGCCACACCCACGCCGCCGGAAGCGCTGGCTGGGGGGGCGGGGAATCCCGGGCAAAGGGTGTGTCCCGTGCGCCCTCTCCTTAGAGGGCTCGGGCTTGCTTTGCCATTTTGCTATTGCAGTTCTCTCACGCTTGGTTTCATAGAAAGGATGGGAAATTGTGGCGTCAGTTGATATGCCCAACAGGAGCTCCATGTGCTGTCCAAACTCACAATTTAGCACCTGGATTCCAAAGGATTAGAAAGTAAACGAAAGAAATTTGTGTTTTATCAGAATTCCTTAAGCTCGCAAGGCCTGATTTTCTGATATTAAACAGCAAGTAACTTACACTTTTACATAACTGCATTTGGCTTTGCATGAGATTTTTTTTCTCAAATCACATTTGCTTCACAAATGTCTGCCCTTTGAAGCTCCGTTCCTCAACTTCCCTATAACTTTCAAATATACTTTATTTTTTCTTTTATTAAAAATAGAGTTTGTCACAAACTATATTCTTATTACTATTTTCCCTCCCCCAACTCCTCCAAGATCCTTTCCCCTTCCCCACCTATCCAAATATACTCCCCTTACTGTCTGTCCTTGAAAACAAACAGGAATCTAAAGAAAAGTGATAAAATAAAATGGTGTAAAACAAAAGAAATCAGAAGAGGAGAAAACAAACAGACAAAAAAGAGCCAAAGAAAACCACAAAAAGGCATATAGATTCAGAGATACACACACATTTGCGCATAGAAATCCATAAAAACACAAAAGTGGAAGCCATAATATATATGCAAAGGATAATGCTTTTAAAAAAAATGCCCTGAAAAAGTATTATGAGACAAAGAATCTCTAAAGATATCATTGAGTTCTTGTTGGGTTGATCATCCACTGTGGGTTGGGGGCCTGCCTTTAAGAGGTTTGTGTCCCCATTGAAACATTGTTATAGAAAACTAATGTTTTCATTTGCAAGTGATTATCAGTTGGAAATAGCTTCAAGATTAAGGACAGGGACCACTTCTTCTTTCAGGGCTGGTACCCCATCTGACACAGACCCATGCTGGCCCTGTGCATGCTGTCATATGTGTGTTACTCCTGTGTTTCAAAGCCTTATTTCCTTGCTGTCCTTCATCCCCTCTGACTTGCACAATGCTTCCTTTTCCTTGGGGTCCCTGGGAAGAGAGGGATTTGATGGAGACATCTCATTTTAGGACTGAGTGTTCCAAGGTCTCTCACACTCTGCACACTGTCCAGCTGTGGGTCTCTGTATTTGTTCCCATCTACTGCAGGAGGAAGCTTCTCTGATGGTGACTGAGCAAGGCACTGATCTATGAGTATAGCAGAATGTCATTAGGAGTTACTTTATGGCTATGTTTCTTTAGCAGAACAGTAATATTTTTTTCCTTTTAGGTCGTTGACCTGTCTGGTCTAGGGTTCTTTGTTGGTGATGGGTTCAATCTCACAGATTGGGCCTTAAGTCTACTAAGCTATTCGTTGCTTACTCCCATAAGCTTTGCCATCATTGCACTAGTATATCTTGCAGGCAGATCATCCTTGTAGACTGAAGAGTTTGCAGTATCACGAACGCTAGTGTGTAGAGATGAAGGCTCTAGTAGGTACCAGCTCAACTTTAATGAGTTGTGTAGGTGTTATCTTTGGCACTGGTGAATTACCATCAGTTTGTGGAGAGCAACCAATAGCCTTGGCAATAGCCTGGGTTGTTGGGGGTACCCATGGGGCCTCTTTGACCAATATTTGATTAGATGAAACCCATTCCCAGAGCAGGAGGCTTCATTTGATGATGAGAGATGTTCAACTGGGTTCAGCCTTCCCTGTTTCTTCAGTATTCCTATTAGATCATCTTCATTTATGTATATATTTTATGAAGCTTCTACTATATTAAGTTTCCATACACCCTTTTAAATGACCCTTAGTTTTAACTGTCCCTCCGTATATTCCCTCCCTAGACCCACTTTTCTCTTCCTCTCCCTATTTGATCTTCCAACTCCAGTCTTCAACTCATCCATTCTTAACTATTCTATATCTCCTTATTAGGGTGATCCAATCCTACACCCAAGTCCCTTACTATATTCATAACCTCTGGGGTTGTAGGGATTGTAGTCTGCTTATTGAATACTTAACTACTAAATCTACATATAAGAGAATACATACCATACTTGTCTTTTTGGTTCTGGATTACCTCACTCAGGATAATTTTTTTCTAGTAAAATCTATTTACCTGAAAGTTTCATAATTTATTTTTTAAACAGCTGAGTAATATTCCATTTTGTTAATATACAACACTTTTTATCAGTTCATCTGTTTACGGACATCTAGACTGTTTTGAGCTTCTGGTTACTGTGAATAGAGCAGCAATGAACTTGGTTGAGTAGGTGTCTCTGTGTTGGGATAAAGCAACCTTTGGGTATATGCCCAACAGTGGTATATTGAAAATTAAAGTTGATCCATTCCTACATTCTTCATGAAACCACACTGCTTTCCATAGTTTTGATTTTCATTTCCTGATGAACATTTCTTTAAACACTTCTCAGTCATTCATTCTTTCTATTTTGAGAATTCTCTGTTTAAATATGTACCCCATTTTAAATTGGGTCATTTGTTTTCTTGATGTCTGTATTTTTAGTTATTTATATTTTTTAAAGATATTTCCCTCTATCAGGTGTGTCTTCTGAAAACCATCACTTGGATCTACTTTCAACCATTGCACTTAAAGGAAAACTGAAAACAATCGGCTAAAATAATTGTTGAAACTACTTTTCCCATCTTTGAAGCCATAATTATCAGTCTTCTGTGTTTACTCTCTTGTGAAAAATTACTTTTATTAAAACAACCAATTGTTAATGCTCAGGCCCAACTTACTTGACCAACTAGAAGTAACTATTAGGTTTTATGATTGTTTCCTCCAAGAAAACATTTCCCTTCATTGGGTATAATTCTCTTTTGGTTTTATTCTTCCCTACAGTTTTCTCTGCCTCCATTTCTGTTTCTATTTCTTCTTCTTGATCTCCAATTAGCAGTCCACATGAGTCTGTGTTTTATATATGTGATCTCATTCATAATAACTCTAAAGTGACTTTAAAACATCTGCTGATTTTCTCCTCTGGATTTAAGGTATTCCTTCTCATATGTTTAGTCCTCTAAAAGTTCGTAGATGTCACATGGCCAAAATTAGCTCTTGATCTCTTCCTACACTCCAGCCCTGACCTCCCCAGGTCCTTCCCATCACAGATGATAACACTCCCATCTTGGCAAATTACTCACGTAAATTATTATAATCTGCTGTGACTCCTTTTCCTGTCATATCTTTAAAATAATTTATTTTTTATTCTGTGTGTGTTGGAGTTTTGCCTGCATGTATGACTGTGTGAAGGTGTAAGATCCCTGGAACTGCACTTACAGACAGTCATGAGCTACCGTTTGGGTGCTGGGAATAGGACCGGGTCCTCTAGAAGAGCAGTCAGTGCTCTTAACCACAAAACCATCCCTCCAGCCCCTTCTTGTCACATCTAATATTCAATGTCCTCAAATGAATCAGCCCTGACTAACTCTAACAGAGCATTCTCCCCACTTCTCCTGCTACTTCTCTTGGCCATACCACTATCATGACTCACCTGGATTATTATACCACCTCTTGACTGTGCCTTAACATCTTTCTATTTATCTTACACGAAAGATGATGTTTAAGTCATATTATACCATTGTTCCCCCAGATCCCTTCCTTTAGCTTCAAAAAAGATAGAAATTCCTAGATTGATTTGTCTCAATTAAGAAATCATAAGCAATGTTATAATAAAAACAAAGACCAATTTATCTGGGTAAAAAATAGATTTGCAAATCAAGAGATTTAAGTTTGATTAAATACTAAACTAATATTTTGTCAAGTTGAAGAAGGAGATTTTGTCAATGATAGCAAAGAAATGGGAGTGAGGAAAAGTAACTTATTTTGAACAACTTTTAAATGACTATTGCCTTTATTTTATTGGGAGGCATTTAGGTTGGTGATGATTTATTTCTTCATTCTTTAAGCTATTGGTGATTGGTTGGCACAAGGTTATCAGGAGGGAATTATCAGTAATCAATAAGTTAGCTGAAGTCTCAGCACTGCAAACTTGGAATATGGAATCTCATAAGCACAATTTGTTGCTGCTGCTGTTGTTAGCTTGGAATATTGATAAGGATTTGGATCATTTATAGGCTACAATTTTGTGTAATGTAGCACACAGTAAAACCAACATCATGAAAATACTATTTCACCTTTAGAAAATGAGAGGACCATTTTGAACTTTTAACACAACATTATTTATATAAAAGTTAAAGATGGGGGTATCTGTCTGTGAGGGAAAATACTACCTGCCACTTGTGATTTCTAGTGCCCATAGAGAAGTTCTGTTCTTTTTCCTAAGCAAACTGCAGCTATCTTAACTTTTATTCCCACACCCGTGAGGCCAAATCTGCCCAGCCTCAAATGCATATGCTTAATACGTACTTATAATATCTCCCTGACATTATTTCCCACAACTGAACAAATGATTCCTCTCCACCTATATTAGCTTCCTTGATACCTGATACTCTAAAATCTTATAACTCTCCAAAATTAATTATAGAAACCTAATCCCCAATCAGATATAGAGGGCGGCTTTGGAAGGTTCTTACTTCTAGGAGTCATGGTTCCTATGAATGGGATGAGTGTTCTTACATCCAGGAAACATGGTTCCTATGAATGGGATGAGTGTTCTTACATCCAGGAAACATGGTTCCTATGAATGGGATGAGTGTGCTAACATCTAGGAGTCATGGTTCCTAGGAATGGGATGAGTGTGCTAACATCTAGGAGTCATGGTTCCTAGGAATGGGATGAGTGTTCTTACATCTAGGAGACATGGTTCCTGTGAGTGGGATGAGTGTGCTTACAAGAGAGGCCTTGGAAAGTTGTCCTTTCTTTCACATAATGCAAAAAAACCTGTAAGGCACCATCTGTGCATCAGGAGGTGACCACCATAACTCAACCTTTCTGACATGAGTATCTTTGACGTCTCAGCCTCTGAAACTGTGATGTATTCATTTCTGTTGTTTATAAGCCACCTACTATATGCTATTTTGTTATAACAGCAAGAATACACAAACACTAGTATCTCTCAAACACACCCAAAAGACAATAAAAATATCAAACTCAGTCCTCCATTAGTAATTTGAATTTACTATTCCCTCTTCTGAAAAAGGCCCATTTACTCAAATATGCACATTCATAGTTCTTCTGACAAGTGTAGAAGAGAAATTTTATTTCTAAAATAGTACTGCTGCATGTGCATTCACATGTATGTCTAGAAATATACATGTACAAACACATATACATGCACAGTCATGTGTAAAAACTGACATAATTCTGTGGTCAATCAGTGGCATGACATTGGCACCTTAAAGATAATCATAGTTTATTTATTTTAGATTATGAAAATTTGTCTAATTTCATGAATCAAATATTTAATTGTAGTTTCCTGAAAGCAAGTCATTAAGCAATTGCCTGTGTGACATGCATCCCTGCTGGTCTGACCTCTTTGGCCCCTATTCATGGTTCATGTTCCTTTTTAGCGCTTTTCACCATCAAATATTTGCTTCTGCATACGGAAGATCATTGCAGCTTCATGTATGATAAATGGAATTAAAGGCAATGCTTATTAAAAAGGGAATATAAATACCAAGTGTTACATACACTGTGTTTCTATTACTAATGTACAAATGATAAAAATGGAACGTCTCAAAATAACACAAATTCATTGTCTTACATTTCTGAAAGTCAGAATTTCTAAACTCAAGGTGCTATCAGGATGCATGCCTTCTAGAATCTTGAATAAGGGACATCTGTACAGATATTCATTACACTGTTAGAATTGAAAACCAGACCTGCAGGAAAGCTCCGGACGTCAACCCTGGCCTATTCTACGCTCTGGCCAAGCAGTCATGGAATGAGCGCTTACACGAGCTGGCTTCCATGTACCACTCCAGGGGAAAGAATGTCATGCCCACCCCTCCCTCTCTGCTGGGATTTGTTCTGGCTTGAACTCGCACACATCTTGGGCATCATGTCACCACCTCTGTTGAGTTTATACATGTGATTGCATTGTTAAACATAGAAAGCACTGCTTAATTTAGGGCATCTGCTGCCTCTGGCTCTCAGAATTTTTCTGCCTCTTCTTCCTTAAGGATCCATGAACTCTGGGGTGGGGGTGTGTTATAGGGGCCCCAGATAGAGCGGAGCACTCTGCACCTGGAGCAGTCATGCGTCTCTATTTACCCCACTCCTAACGCCTTATTACACTGACTCGTGCCCCTCTCAAACCTCATCAGAGAAAGTTCCTTCTGCAGTAGATGGGGATTTTTTTATAGACTCCCTTTTTCATTTTCTAAAGTCACAAAGTGAAACCCTGGAAAAATTCCAGACAATCGATGCTTAAAATCTTCTCCCTTGATGTGTCTTTGATTAAAAATTTCAAAAATCACAAGACAGCTATTGAAACACTAGCCTACACAACTGGAATCTGGAAGACTGGACCATCTTCAACTTCAATCAGGGGAAATAAATGAAGACTAGACTGGAAGGAAAGAATTGGGATGGGGTGAGAGGAGAGCAGAGTAACTAACAATAAACATGCCCCTTGCCCCTTCCTTTATCCTACCCATTAGCTCCTCTGGAAGTTTGCAAATGTAAATGTCCTTCTGTGTGCTACTTAGGGTTTAAAAACAGAAATTAAATCGTTTCAATGAAATCACTGAAAGACTTCTTTATCCCCTCTCATATTATTCCAAGGAGTTTATACACACTTATATAAATTTTATGCACGCTAAATTACTGGAATTTATACCTTTATCATTTTGCCTTTGTTGACATCTGTTAAAAATATTTTGTGTTCCATTTACTTTTCAGGATCTATCCTAAGGAAATTATCCTAAGCACAAGATATATTTTATGGAGATTTAAAATAGTAAAATACTTTACAAAGAATACTTATTAAATAAATTAGACTATGGTGACCATATGAAAAGTAATGTTTCTGCAAGCTGATAGTCAAGAGGGAAATCCATATTACTACCAGGAAAGAGGATAACAACGTTATACAAACGGAAATAAATGTGTCTTTATAATATGGGAAACAGTGATATGCATGTAAATAGTGGTATGTACCTACAAGTCTGGGGGAAGAATAAAGAAATGCATTAAAGTAATGGAAATGTGAATAATCCTGAAAACTATTTTCAATTCTGTCCACATTTTCAGTAATGACCATACTTTTAAAATTTTTGAGATATTTTATATTTTGGCTAATTGGTGTTATATGTAGTTTTAAATGTTTATTGATTACACTTACTTAAAAGGTTTTTAGGGAAATTATTTGCATCGAGAAATAAAAATAATATTTTCAACATTTCTCTGCTGTTTCATGATTACTTAGAAAGTAATTTGGTTTTGCTTTACATAAATTGTTGTAACCATGCTCACGTTTGTTAGAATATATTACCAAGAAATGTAATCCTATAAATTAAACTTTGTGGGTCATTTTAATGAAATGAATGATTTAGACAGTTGTTCCTGACTTGTTGGGTTTTTTTTTATGGTTTTTTGAGACAGGGTTTCTCTGTGTAGCCCTAGTTGTCTTGAAACTAGCTCTTGTAGACAAGTCTGGCCTCGAACTCACAGAGATTCCCCTGCCTCTGCCTCCTGAGTGCTGGGATTAAAGGCATACACCACCAGTGCTCAGCTGACTTGTTTCTTATATTAGCAAAATATTATACAAATAATTATTAAAATTAAAAGTATTTAGTTGTTTAGTTTTCATTTTTAAAATTTAGGCATTAAAAATTATGTTTATTGGAATCTGCCAGAAATAATGCAATTGCTGAGTTTTTAAAACTTTTCCTGTTTTGGTTTCATTGATCATTTTTGAAATAAAGAATTTCACAAAATTTTGGATGCTGCACCTTCACTTTTTAGAAGTCCAATTGTTTGTAAGACAAATTGTTCCAGAAGCCTCAAAAAGTCCACCTGTGTGGCCTCTCCACTAATATTCCTAGTTCAAAGCTACTCCCTCTGCCAAAGGCAGCTCCTCTCATCTCCCTCGGCCTAAGCCTTCCCCTTTCCAGGGAAGAAATGAAATGCTTACACGAGGGCCACAAATCTGTTTTCCAATGTTGATGAAAGATACTGACTTTGAAACAAATCCCTGTTAAGATTGCCAGAAATCTTGGTATTTTTTTCTGTATTTCCCTCCATCAGCAGATGCCTTTGAAATAGAAAAAGAAATCCAAAAGAAGTGGACATTGCTAAGAAATATTAGGCAGAGCTTGTCAAAGATCACAGAGTAAGAGACCTTGTCAAAAAATTTTCTGTTGCCTTCTCTCACCAGTGTGTCTACTTTAAGGACGGTTGCTACTGGAACAGCATTTAGAACAGAGCAGGGCAAGAAAAACAAAATATTGCTGGGCTATAAAGTGATGGGCTCATAATAAATCACCACAAATTATTTAAGCAATCAACAAACTGGCATGTTTTGTGACTGAAGCACTTTTCAAATTGTTTGTCCCTTCTATAGATACATTTTTAAGCATCCAATGTGGAAGTTGAAACATTAGTTGGATAATTATCAAGAAAAAAGAAACCAACCATTTCTTGCAGGATAGTTTTGCTTGTTTGTTTTTGTTGTTGTTGTTTGTTTGTTTTGCCTCCTGGAGGTGAAGAATTTTTAAAAGACTGAGAAGAAGAAAACTAAAATGTGTTATTATTCAACAACTTTGAGTGGAAACTCACAGGGGAGAGAAAACAGTGCTGAAGTAAACAGAAGCCCTGCCCCTCATCTACGCCAAATTTCCCTGTCTCCATCAGGCACAGAGATGAGGACAGAGAGAGGCAGTGAAGCAGTTTGCAGGCTGCTTTCTCTAAACTGTTCTCTGCATCTAAAAGAGGAAAAGGAGCCAGTCCACACAACACATTTGAGAAGCAAAGGAACGGTGCCGACAAAACACCAGATCAGGACCATTTAATAATCTCAACCATTATTAAACTACTGTGACATATACTAATAATTATGCACATTTAACACACGTCAGAAACTAATCTATACACTAAACACATGGCCCATATCCATCCCTGGACTGAACTAAGACATGCACACACACACACACACACACACACACACACACACACACACACACACACCTTTCATCCTCTGTATAACTACAGAGATAGAATTATTCCTGTTTTACAGAAAAGGAAAGAGACACCAAGAAGTAACTTTTTAAAATCAAGCATTTAGTGTAAAACCCACATGAGTTTTCATGGCCCCAAAATTGGGAACACTGTAAGAGACCCAGTTAAGTAAATATATTCCCTTTATAGAACACAATATGCTCAGTTATAAATAAGAATTCATTCCCCAGGTAGAAATGAATAAAAATATAGCTTAACCTGGAAAGTGGGAAAACACCTTTTTTTGGTTAATTGATTGTGTTAAAATAAATATTATAAGAAATAGAAGAGAAATCATAAACGGGTGTTAATGTTAAGGAAAAATTTTCACTAATTTCCTATTTACCTAAAGTTCCTTTATTATTTCCCAACTGAGCAATGCATTTACAATAAAATGGAGGAAAGAAAACCAGTTTTACAAGCAGAGAAGTGGTATATGTGTAATAACTGACTTTAAATATTTTTAGGTTGAGTTGCAACATGAGTAATGATAAAATCCTCTTACTCTGTTGAAGCCTTTTCTCACATGGGCACAGCCTTCATCTTGGCCATCTGTGAGCACATCTGTGAGCTCAGCAGCCCAAAGGAGGAGGGTCAGTGAGGCACATGGTGACTTTTCCATAATACTGGTATCTTGAAGGTGCAGTCTACATCGCTTTCTTTCCATCGGCTACATTCTGGTTACATCCATTCACACGAAGATGTTAACTGAGGTTGAAAATGCCTTGGAAATTCTAAGCTAAGTTTTATAAGTCCATTTGAAAATCCAGAAATATAGAGCAATGGACAGTCTGTGTCACATGAGACTTCACTAGAATTCTGTATTAATAAGAGATTAAAATGAATTTTGTTGAAGTCTAGGTAGCCCTCTCTAACCTATTAGGCAAGTGATTTTATCTCTAAATATGAGCTATGGGGTCAAAAGAAAAGGAAATTCTCAATGCTGTGACCATAATATATACTTCCTATATTTTGTGATCTCCAAACATAAGTCCCCATCCCATTTTGACAGGAAATAATCACTATATGAACTTTAAATCTATAGCGCTATGTATGACACATAGGTGATTGTGTATATCAAATGAACCATTGTGATGTGGAATTATATCCCCTAAGATAGTATCTAGCAGAGATTACGATTAACTTCTATTATTATTTAATCATGACCATACATCACAACATAAAGATTCACCTGTCTTGGGCTGCAGAGTTGATGGTGATAGCAGTGACCCATGCTGGTCTCCCAGTGCCACACTACCACTGTCTTTCCATACACTTAAATCACAAAAGTCAGAGAAAATATGGAGAAATTAAGAATCAGAAGGCCACCAGCCAAATAGCAGAATTTAAAACAATTCCCTAAGAATATTGAATAAAGTCATCATATGGTATAAAATACAAGATAAACGCATCTAAGTTCTTCAAATGAAAAGGCAACAAAGAATTACAAAATGTGAAGTCAGCTGTATTTTTCAAAAGCCAAACAAAACAGCTATAAAATTTAAAACTATTTGAAATGAAGCAATTAGCAAACCAAGACCATAGAATCCTCTGAATAATGAATTAAAACTTAAGAAATAATATAAAAGATGAAAGAAAACTTTGGTGGATTTGTACTTATTTTAGTATGTCAAGTAACTTCAATTTTTTAAGAATCACTCAAAAGTTATTGAGTTGTTAAGTTTATGGTTTACACAAAATGTGTTGTTAAATCAGAGAAAAATTAGTAAAAACCAATTGTGTACATAAAAAATTACCCCAGAGCACAATTACCTAGTTATATTGACAGTCAAAATTTGAATAGCATTTTCAAATGATGATTAATAATTAGATTATCTGTAGGAAACTTCAATGCAATTTTCTTCATTTTGATCTTGACAACCATAAGAAATCACATGTATTTTTTAAATTCCTCAAGTCCTTTAAAAACTAAATTATTTTTCCTCTGCTTCTCTGTTTATTTCTCTTTATTAAATAAAGATATTTTAATTAGCAAAGTGCTAGGTTCCATTACAACACTTTTAAACCAAATTGTTTTTGTTGATTGTCTTCTACCACCTCCCACTGCTGAGCCTTTGTATCCTCCATTCCCAGCAGCCTCCTTCTCACTTCCACATCACATATTACTGTCCTCTCCCCTTCCTCAACATCTCCCACCTTCATGGTCCTTTTCTGGGTTCATGGCCTGTTCACTCACATGCACACACACACACCCACACACACACACGTACATATGCATATATATACACACATATATACACACACACACATGAAAAGCCATCATACATGTATGAAATAATATATGGCATTTGTCTTTCTAAGTCTTGGTCATTTTACGTAATGTGATGCTTTCCAAGTCCATCCATCTTCCTGCATGTTCTCACTATCTATTTGTTTTGATGGTTTGACAGCTTGCCAGGCTGGTTTCATGGCTTTGTTATAGTAAGTAGTGCAGCAATAATCATGAATGTGTAGATATAACTGCAGAAAGATTTGCAGTGCTTTGGGTATCTATGCCCAGGGATGGTACTGCCGGATCACATGGTAGTTCTATTTTTAAGGTTTTTAAAAATCTCCATGCTGATTTCCATAATGGTGACACTGTTGGAGTCCTGTTCAGATATTCTTACCTATACCCACATTCTAAAGCACATTCCCTAAGCTTTCCACTAACACTTAAGGCATTTCAGCTTTTAAATTAAGGTCTTTGATATATTTGGTTGGTTTTCATGGGGTATGTCAAGTATATAGTGCTTTTCTTCAAGAAGCTTAGCTTTCTATGGGCTATTTGTTTAATAGGAGTAAATGAGGACTGTATTTTCATTTTTCCAGCCACCTAGATTTGAGTAATCACACAGAAACGATGTTAATTACAACACTGTTTGGCCAATGGCTTAGGCATATTTCTAGCTAGCTTTTACATCTTCAATTAACCTGTTTTTATTAATCTATGTATTGCCAAGAGGCTGTGTGGTGAAGACTACTTGTTCATTCCCAGCCACCCAGACTCAAAATTATCACACAGAAGCTATATTATTTAAAACACTGCTTGGCCAATAGCTTAGGCTTCTTATTAACTAACTCTTACATCTTAAATTAACCCATTCCTATTATCTTATATTTTACCACGAGGGTCGTGGTTTGCCAGTAAGGTTCCAGGGCATTTGTCACCTTTGGCATTTACATGGCGTCTCTCTGACTCTGTCTTCTTTCTCCCAGCATTCAGTTTAGTTTTTCCACCTAGCTCTATTCTGCTCTTTTATTAGCCTGAAGCAACTTCTTTTTTAACTAATGGTAATAAAACATATTCACAGCATACAAAGAGGAATCCCACATCTAGTCTCTGGCTTACCAATAAGGTTCTTGCATCTTTCTCCTTCAGCAGCTACATGGCGTCTCTCTGACTTCACCTTCTTTCCTCCTCTTTCTCTGCTTGGATTCCCAGCTTTGCTATATTCTGCCCTGCTATAAGCCAAAGCAGCTTCTTTATTAACCAATGGTAATAAAGCATCTTCATAGCATACAGAGGAGAATCTCACATCAAATAGGCTATTTTTCCCAGTTTAGGTCTTTCAACATATATTTTAAATCCTCATTAAATATTAATTACCATTATCTGTATGTGTTTGTTTCTAGGTCCTTTCTCTGTTCCCTTGGTCTGCATGTCTGGTTTTGTGCCAGTATCATACTGTCTTTGTTATTATGTCTACGTCTATGTAGTTTGGTTGTGACGGACCAGCTCAGGTGGGCCACTGGGACCAACGGGACAGGGTCTTAGGATAGGTGGGTAAGGAGTCGGAGAATGACAAACGGACACAAGACTCAAAGGAATTGCAGCTGAATGCCTCTTTACGAGGCATGAGACTCATCCTTTATACAGAAAAAAATTGCTTAACAGCATGTATTATTTTTTCATGTGATACAGATTATTCTTATAATCATTATATCAGATACACGAGAATATATTTTTATCAGACAGATGTTCCCCATGTGAGTCTACGGTTGGACATACTACACATGGCTTGGCATTAGTTTCGATATAAATCTTTATCTAGGCTATGAGTTTACAGCATTTTGAGCTAAGGGCAAGCAGTTGTGGTTAATAGTCACACAGTCTATAGTTTTTTTTAATATTTCTGCAATCTAAGCAGAAGAACTTCTTTGCTCCTTCTCCATATTCCTAATTCCTTTTCAAATCTTCCCCAAATCCAATCTCAAGATGTTACAGGTATTTATCTCTCTCTTCTATCCTTATCCCATCTTTGCTGAATCTGTCTTAATTGCTTAATTAAGTTTGCCTTTTGTTCTTTATTTACTAAGCACCAGATTAAACCGGGAAACCTTTTTCCCTTGAATGTTAACCCATCTTCCTCCATTAGCATCATATACTTCTGTATATGGCAATATCTCATCAGTAGACTCTGGAAACTTAAACATATGATCTTCCCTTCCAGAAGAAAGCAGACTGTATTCCTTAGAACATAAACAGGTAATGCCAAAAGTGCAAGGGCTCCAATGCAAGAAACACTGCACACATGCACACCTTCTCTATGGGCACTCTTCCTTGAAGTTTGTGCCACAGCCTACGTGGCTAACAATACCTGGCATTTGGGATCAGGTATTGTTGGCTCTATTTCTTTTGCTTAAAATTGCTTTGGATATTAGTGATATTTCATGTTTTTGTGTGAATTCTCAATTATTTCTTTCAAACTTTATGATGAAAGATATTGGAATTTCTATTCGGTTGGCATTAAATCTGCAGATTGCTTTTCTTAATGTAGTATTTCTGTAATGTTGGTTTTCCCAATCCATGAATAGATTGGAAACATTTTACCAAGCTCTTTTCAACATCCAGTGTCTTCTTTAATTTCTTTTTCCAGGATAGTATTTTTCATTTCTTTGGTTTAGGGATGGGATGTTTTTCTTAAGTTATTTTGCTATGAGTTTATTATCCATATGTATGATAGCTAGAGCTTTTTCTATGTGGACTTTGTATTCTGCAACCTTACAGAAGTGTTAAAGAGTTTTATGGAAGAGTCTTAAATATAAAAGCATGTTCAAATGGAGACAATTTGATTTTTCCATTTTCTTATCCTCTTTGTATCTGTCTCTTAGTGCTCTGTTTAAGACTTTAAGCACTATATTGAGTTTTTGAAAAAAGCAGAATGTGGTACTCTTGTTCATTTAGTATGCTATCGACTATATGCTTGCTATATACAGCCTCTTTCTTCCATCTACTCCTAATTTCTTCAGGACTTTTATCATGAAGGCAAGTTGAACATTGTCAAATGTTCATCTGAGAATGCTCTTCCTTAAATTTATGTATATGTTGTATTACATTATTTGATTTGTATACGGTGATGGATCTTGTTTGGGTTGAAGCCCATTTGGTCACAATGAGTAGTGTTTTCAGGGTTTTCTTGAATTCTATTTAAATTTTGTTTAGATTTTTTGCACCTGTGTTCATCAGAGAATTTGATCTACAGTTTTGTTGCTGTTGTTTTATTTTATCCAGCTTTTTATCAGGGTAATAATACTGGATTAAGAGAATGAATTTGTACTGTTCCTTGCCCTTTTCAATTTTTCTGGACTACTCTGGAAAGTGTTGATGCTATATCTCTTTAAAAGTTTGATAAAATCTATCAGAATCTGTCTGCTCTGAAAGTTCTCTTTATGGGGAGACATTGTTACTTCTTAAATCTCATTCATTTTTTGTGGGTCTATTTAAATTATCTATAGCTTCTAGCTTTAATTGGTCATAGACATTTAGAAATAGACCCATTTAATCTAGCTTTCCTAGCATTTTGGAACATAAATTTTGAAATCATTCCTTTGTGATCTTCTGAATTTGTTTGGAGTGTGATATATTAGTCACTCTTTTTTGTCATGAATTTTGTAATGTAGTGTTCTTTTTCTTATTTTCATTTGCCTGTGAATTTATCAAGTTTACTTACTTTTACTTTTCAAAACTGTTTACTTTTCAAAAACAGCTGCTTAATTCGTCCTGTATATGGTGATTTTAGTGTCTATTTCATTATTTTCTATCCCAGTTTTTATTATTTATTGCTAGCAACTGGTTTTGAGATATGCTCATTGTTCTTCCAGAGGTTTATCATTACATCATTTATTTGAGATCTTTTGTTTTGTAAAAATGAGGACTTATTTTTCAAACTTTTCTCTTAGTACTGCTTTAGCTGTATCCATCCCAGATGACCTGCTGGGCTCCCATTTTTCAGTCGATTCAAGCAATTTTTTCATTTTCCATAATTTTTTCAATGACACACTGTTAATTCAAAAATATATTTTTGCTCTCCAACTATTTGAGTCATGTTTAAAGTTTCACTTGCTGTAGATTTCTATTTTTATTTTACTGTGATTTTTTAAGATATAAGGAATTATCTATTTTTGTATCTATCTTTTGAGGCTTGCTCTGGGCCACATAATGTGTTAAATGTGGTGAACATTCTATGTGCTGCTGAAAAGAATCTGTATTCTGTATATGCTACATGGAATATTCTGTAGATACTTGTTAAATCTAACAGGTCTGAGTTATAATTTATCTCTGAAGTTTCTTTGTTGGTTATTAGTTTGGAAGACCTATTTGATTATGACAGAGGATATTGAAGTCCCCACTATTATTGTGTAGAGACCTATGTTGCCTTTTATGACTCTCGGTGTTTGTTTTATGAAATTGGGATCCTTAGTATTTAGTTCATAAATGTTTAAAATTGTTATATGCATCTGATGAATCATTCCATTTTTTAAAATATGAAGTGGCCATGTTTATCTTTTTAGACTAATTTTCTTTGAGGTTTCCTTTACCAAATATAAGGTTGTGCATGCCTTTAATCCCAGCACTGGGTAGACAGAGGCAGGCAGGTCTCTGTGAGTTCAAGGCCAGCCTGGTCTACAAGATCTAGTTCCAGGACAAGCTCCAAAGCTACAGAGAAACCTTGTCTCAAAAAAAAAAAAAAAGAATATCTGTCTCTGCCTATTTATGGCTTCTATTTATTTGGTAGATGGATTTCCATTACCTGACAGTAAGTTTTTGAATGTCTTTTTTATTTAAACATATTTCTTGAAGATAAAAATGTTGCCTTTCATTTTATTTTGCTGTGGTTTCTTGGTTTTACTTAAATTTTTTCATACAATATATTTTGTTCATAATTTCTTCCCTTACCCAGATGCTCTCAGATCCTCTCCATTTCTTATCTACTCAACTTCTTTCTCTTTCTCAGAAAAGAGCAACAACAACAAAAAAATGAACATCAAAACAATCTTTAAAAAATAAAATCAATAAGACAAAACAAACAGAAAAACACAAACATGCAAAACCACAAACACACAAATAGTATTGAAAAGGAGGCACTTCATTCAGTACCTCAGTTACAGTTAATATGCAAAAGACATTTTACTAAAAGTATAGTTAGAAAACCTAACTATAGAAGGTTAGTTAGAAGAAACAGTTGCTTATAAAACATAACATTTCATCCAGCAATTTAAAGAGACCAAGAAACAGAAGTATAAATATAAAAGCAATTTATTCACATTAAAAGTGTAAATAAAATTTAGTATGGTAGACAAATAAAATTGGATGAAATCAGAGAGACTGTTTGGTTTTCACACCTAGCAAAGAAACATAACTACAAAATTAGCATTCATTTTGTGATGCAGCTTAATACATATAGATCATATTTTATTAAAATAGTATGATCTCTAGAATAAGCAAAGTTGTGGGTGGGTTTCTTTTCTTTTCTTCCCAAGCAGGTACTCTCAGCAAACAAATAGAAGACATGTTGTTCTGTTTAGGTAAATGTTAGCAACCACAGCTGCCTTGGTAATTCAGTTATGCAGCATGGACATTGTAAACTACTTGAAAAGAAACCATCTGGTTTGCACTTGTAAAACTGAAACCAATTAAAACATTTAAATGACATTTTGTTTTTCATTTCAATCTGTAAAAATATATTTTGCAAGTCCCAATTAGTGGTTAGCTTTTCTGTATTGCTTTTATAATATGAGTCTGACTCAAACACATTTTAATTTCAACAAAGCTGTACCTATAATTGATACACCAGATCAAGTATACAAAAATTAATAGGCAAATATAAATAGGATAGTATATAAGATTTATGTGAGTCTGGCTGATAAAATACAAAAGGATGCTCATCAGTTATAAGCATTAGTTAGTTAGGTATGTCCACAAACTCTGATAACTAATTATACACTGAGAAAAATCTAAAAAATTGTGATCAGAAAGAATCCTTATTATTTACATACATTCCTTTTAAAGTTCCTAAAACACTATGAACTTTTGATACTCAGTACATCACAGGCAGCTCTGTAATGAATGTCTCACGGTTAGATTATAGAAGGCAGATGAGCACTCTGGACTGGAAGGCTTCCAGTGTCGACACACACATATCTGGTGCTCTCCCCAAAGTTAGACTGCTTCCCCACATTCAGTCTGGAGACTAAAGAGACAATGGAAGGAACACTTTCTCTATCTTCTTACCTCTTGCTCTTAAAATTCCTGTCTCACATCTATAACTCTATACCCCCCCCAAAACATGTAAAGAACAGTGATAAGCAGAGGCAGGAAACTCTACTCAACTGCCCTGACTTAAGTTGTTCTCTCTCTCTCTCTCTCTCTCTCTCTCTCTCTCTCTCTCTCTCTCTCTCTCTGCCTGGAACATGTTGAAAGACAACACTTTCTTTTCTGAAGAAAGCTGATATTGTTTTAAGGCTCTACAACACCTTCCTCTCATTGGATATGACACATGTTCTCTGAACATAGTTCTCTTGTACATATCAAACTTGACTACATGCTTACAGAAGTAAGTTCTCTTCCTCTGTAACAGAGATCTGGTCATCCATCTACATCCTCTCCTAGGGGCTTGATAACCTGTTGTTATACACCTTGTTGCTTAGTAGAAGACTTTCTATGTTTATCTCAAACACTTACTCTTTCTTCACCTATTCTGTAGTCTTTCTATAGCTCAGTCTTTTTACATAATCCAGACTTTGGGAACTCCTAACTTTGTATTTTTTTTTAAAAAAATGCTCTTTACAATTTCCTTTTGCCCTTTCCTTTTTTTTTATACTATTTCTATTCTCAAAGAGAGTGTAGATGTTTAACCATAAAGCCCATACATACGTACTTACTTTCAAATTTATCATCTTGCTTTGGAATCTTATTTTGTAATTTCATAACCCGTTACTTAAAATATTTCAATAAAATTTTACATTTCCATAGCCTTCATATTGCTTGAGTTTTTCCAAAATAATCCCTACCTTGCTTTAGTTCTGACTACACAGATGAACATAAAAATGAGTGTATTCCTAGAGTGAATCAGAGGTCTTCCACACAGGTTTTCTTCTTCCTAGGCTTTCTCTTTCCTTGATAGAGAAGATACTAAGCCTTCTAACAGTTACACCCTTGACACTCAAAAAAGAAAAAGAAAGAAACCCATAAGCATAGAGCCTAATTCCCCAGTGCACCTTATTTCCTAATACCTTCTTTCACGTGGTTCACTACAGTCTTTCACATAATCTCTTTTATAAAGTTAGGTGTGAAAGATATTTCCATCACTTTAATGCAACTATTAATAAAGATTAAATATTAATTCTTAGTTAATTAAGAATTAGGTTTTTAATTAAGGCAAATATATTATTAGAAAACCTTAAAATATCAAAATCCAAATAAATAAAAAGGAAACTCAACCTTAATGGAAACTATAATACTTCTAACACTCTGTAGCTACAAAGACAAAAATGTATTCCATAATTTAACATTTACGGAGAAGAACTGACAGAAACAACAGGAAAAATAAGCATGTATTTTCAATTTGTGATTTTGTCACATCTAAGTAATTTATGATCTTGTTTCTTTTAGGTCTTTTGGAAAGAATAAAACTAATGTAGTAAGTTCAAGTTAGAATAATTAATGGTCAATGAGAACATTGTTTCAATTATAAAATATACATAATGGGAAGATAAAAATAAAATAATTTTCTCAGCAAAAGACAAAGAGAAGAACATATATAGAACATTAATTTCAGAACATGAAGTTAAAACCTCACAGTGGGAAGAAAATTTATATATAATAAATGCTTTTCTTAGATCTGTACACTCATGTGTATGTACACTGAAATATATGTATACTTTCATTTGTTTATGTTTCATCTTTCTAAAATAAGCTAAGTAACAAGAAAGTACATGAAGGCCAAATTCAACACTTTGAAAAATGTATCTTAAAATGTCTCCAAAATACTTAGGGTCAAATGTTCACAGAATTGACTCATGAATAATTTCTCCATCATTATTTTCTTATAGATTTTTATATTTGTAGATGGAAAGAATTTTGAGAAAAATTTGAGTCTCTCAACTCAGAAATACAAGAAGCAAAGTTTTATGGTGCAGTGGTAGCATGTACTTTTAATTCCAGCAACTGGGAAAGAGAGGCAAGTGGATTTTTGTGAGTTTAAGGGCATCCTGGTCTACAGAGGGAGTTCTAAGACAATCAAGGCTATACAAAGAAATCATGTCTTGAACCCCCAACCCCTGAATAAAGAACAAAGCTTCAATCTAAATATCAATTGGAATTCTAAATACAGACTGTAGGGCATCCATCTCCAGCTGTTACACATATAACACACCTTCTAAAACTCAGGGAACACCAAGGAAGAGGGGACAAAGACTATAAGAACCAGATGACGTACACTAGGAGACAATATCTTCATATATGACAGAGAACTGAATCTACATTTGAATAATACAGTTGTCTAAATTAAACCTGCATGATGACAACACCAGCATAATCTCTAACGTGGAGAGCAGAAATCTCCAAAGGCCCCAGCTCTGGATGAAGAGGTAGAGGCAGTTAATGGCACCTGAGAGAGGGACAATCCATTTTCTCCATCAACAAACCCTGCTGATAGGTTTCAAATCATAAGTGATCATCACTGAACACATACACAGATGAACAACTCTAAATGGATTCAGTAGATTCATGTACATATGTGTGTGTTTCTTAATCTTTCAATACTTATGTATTGTATATAGATATATTTAATGATGTTATTATTAAATATATATTTATAAAAAGTCCATGAATTTGAGAGGGAGTAGAGAGGCATAAGAAGGGTTCAAGGAAGGAGAAAGAGGGGGGAAATAATGTAATTATATTTCAATTAAATTAAAGGAAGTCATGAAGTTGAAAGAAAGAGGTGGGTCTGTAGGAGGAGTTGGGGAGGAGATATTAGATATTATGTATACTACTGATGTATAAAGTTATCAAAAATAATAAATTAATATTTCTTAAAAAAGAAATTTTTCTGACAAATAAATATAAAAAATTGACCTTAATTATATATTTATTTTGCTACTTAAACACTTTAGACTATGATTGTAGAAAAAGGTCATGTGGAATGAATAAAAAAGGAATTCATAGAATGAATACCTTGGATACAGGATTTCAAAATAAACTTCTGCATACTACTTTTAATTACTTCAGTTTTACCCTTATTACATATTAATTGAGATTTGGAAAACAAGGGTAAAAATGGAAATTATTCTTCATGTATTGAATGAATATTAAGATCAAATAAACAAAGTGATCAGGTAGGCTTAGAATATGAGTTAAAGTGTGATAATGGAAATGGCAAGGAAAGGAAGAGATGAGAGGGGAGGGAAGTGGAAGGCAGGGGAGGAGGGAGGGAAGGAAAAGGAAAGGAAAGGGAAGAAAGGAAAGGAGAAATTAAAGATGAAAGACCTAAAATCTACCTGGCTATGATGTAAAATGAATTGTATGTAAAATGATGTAAAAATGAAAGAAAGCTTCGTACTTTACAGAAAAGGTTGATTTCTGTCTTAGTTATGGTTTCTATTGCTATGAAGAGATGCCATGACAATTGCACCTCTTATTAAGGAAAACATTTAATTAAGGCTGGCTTGTAGTTCAGAGGTTTAGTCCATTATTGTCATGGTGGGAAGCATGGTGGTACATAAGCAGACATGGAGTTAGAGAAGTAGTTGAAAGTTCTACATCTAGATTGATGATTAGCGGACAGCACAAAGAGAGAACCTAGGCTGGGCTTGGCTCAAGTGTATAAAACCACAAAGCCCACCCCTTCCAATGAGACACTCCCTCCAACAAGGCCATACCTCCTAACGACGCCACTCTCTCTGAGTTTATGGGGGCCATTTCCATTCAAACCACCATACTTTCAATGTGTAATTAGACAATGAGCTAGAATTTCTTAGGCAGTTGTGGTAAATTGTGGAATATTCCTTTATACTCTGTGAAGATATATCACTATGGTTGGCTTAATAAAAAGCTAAACAGCCAATAGCTAGGAAAGATTTTCAAGGCAGGGAGAATTCTGGGAAAAAGAAAAATGGAGTCACCAGCCAGATGGAAAGGAAGCAGCATGGGTTTTACAAAATAAAGGTAACCAAACCACTTTTAAAAACGTAGACTAAAAGGTATATGTTAATTTAAGTTATAAGAACCAGTTAGGAACAAGCCTAAGTTATCAGCTGAGCTTTCATAATTAATAAGAAGTCTCCATGTGGTTATTTGGGAGATGGCAGGCAGAACAGAAAAATTGGTGCCCAAAATCTGACTACATATATCCACATAAGAGCTGAGGGAACTTAAAAAAATCTTCTAAGCACACAAAAATGGAGCCAAATGTGGCTTCCTGGTTTCACATCTTTCATGCTGGCTACAGTCCACACAACATCTCTAGGCAGCTGCCTACATGCTTGAGCTGCCAGTGTTCCATGAGCAAAGTCTTGTGGTAGATTTAAGGTTTTGCTCATGCAGATAGCAAAGGTTACAGATACACAGTAAGCAGGTTCAGATGAAAAAAATACCTCTAAACTAGTTACAGAGTATTTAATAATGTGTGTAAACTTAAGAAAAAATGAGTATAGACAGCTGTAGAAAAGATAACTTGAAAATAATAAAGTCTTTAAAGAGTAAAGTAATAAAAAAGAATAAGCCACATATTGAAGGGAAATGCACAGGGAGTCTGGATCTTGTATGTTAGTGTGTTTTCTTGGAATTTTTTGATTGCTGATGAACAAACAATAGGTGCTGAGAGACACTGGATTATGAAATCTGCTAAATATATCCAACCTATATATTTTTAAATGTCTTTACTTCAAAATGGAAGTTGTACAATGTTTTGCATTGGGGGAGAGTTTATGCTTTTGTTTCAACAGAAAACAAAATTTTTGGATTACTTCCAGATTAATAGAGATTGCATTTGACTGGGAGAGACCTCCTAAGTATCTTGGCTCCAGACATGGGTGAGAAAGCCAAAAAAAAAAAAAAAAACTACAGGACAGGGGATGTGTAAGCTGATCCTTTGACATGGAAACAGATCTGACATGAGATATGATAAACTTGTTGGCTACTGAGTCCTCATGACTTATTATTACATGCCAACTTTTCATACAGCATGCATAGAGATCTATATTACAATTTGTTATACACTCTAAGTATACTTATAAAGTTGGCAGATTACCTGCTCAAATATAAAACAAAAATTCATCTTTAACTGACTTGTGCACACCACATATTCGATACTTGTATTATTGCAGATATGCATGTTACTTCTTGAAAGTTTATGTGTTTTCAGAGCAATGGGACCAGACACCAATTAAAATGGGTTGCCTAGGTGATCCAGTCTCTCAGGGTGACTCTGTTGCAAATTCCTCAGAGTTCTGCATTCAGAACAGCTTCAAGGCTGATGACTGAGATAGTCCAGCCTCACAGAATATTCTAGCCAGTATTTAAGATAAGCCTTTCACTTTCCCATTGCAAAGAGACAGGATAACAAATAACAGAGCTAACTCTCCCAGGACTTGACAATTATCCCAATTTCCCCATGGTCTCCTAAAGATACATCAAAAAGCAGTCTAGAAAATACAATGTTCCTGTCTTACCTGTCTCTAAGAAAAAAAAAAAGAAAATACAATGTCCACATTTCCAAGAAATGGGTAGATGGTTTTTGGTCATTCAATGGGTTATAGATCTTTGCCATCATTTAGGGGGGTGGTTATAAGCTGTTTTAAGTTCATAGTCAGGAAAAAAGTTTAGCAAAGGAGTTAGATTCAAGGATCTCTTTCTGAAGAAAAAAAGGGGAATATAGTATAGCAATGATCAAATAAAAGGATGGATTGTTGGGTGTACTTTTAAACAAACACTAGTCTCAAATATTTTATATTCGTATACATTTTTATATATTGATACAAACTTAAGGTTATTTTGTTAAACTGTATATATGTTTCTATTCTTGTTTTAGGCATTGTATCTATGCAGCTCATTGTAAAAAGGTTATGTAAAGTCTAAGTCTTTGAAAGCTATTTGGATAATAAATACAGTTTCATAGTTAATTATCTATAACTATCAAACGTCTAATCATGTTAGGTATGTTTCAAGGTCATACAGAAACATATTTTTGGTGATCTTCCAACACTCCAAAGACCTACAGAATATGGCAGTTAAAAATGTTTTAATAACAAAAGGTTTTTCATAACAATGAGACACATCTGCACCTGGCAGCACCTATTTACTTCAGATAAGGTAATGGACATTGAAGAAACTCCATATAGAGTTGGCTTTTAATGTGACAAAGCTAACTGCTTGTACAAAGGGCTGCCCTTGCCTTGACTGCTGACAGTATGCTATACAAATTGGATAAGAGGGATGCAAAGAAGTCAACTGTCAAACTTTGTCAAGACAAAGTAGGATGGTCCTTCAAAATTCCTGCTTTATGGAAAAGTCTGTTAGATATTCTAGGCCTGTAGGCCAAAGATGATGCCCCAACATGCAGAGGAATCTTGGGTAACTGTTTAGATAGCCAGATATCTCTGCTGTTTTAGAAGAAGTTTTCACTGTGCATCCTGTTTACTCAGGTAATATTATATCCTTCTGGGATCTTTGATGGAGTTGGACTAGGTAGTTATAGTTGCAGTTTTCCTTAGTTATGATAGAAGGTTAATTAGGTACAGAGCTTTGGACTCATCAAGATAGAATAAATAATGGAGTATTTTCTCCAAATATATTAAATACAAAAGAACTGGCTATTACAAATGTAATTCTTACATGATAATTATTTTTATTGTTTATAGTTTCATTATGTTATAATTAAGAAACCTTTCCTTTTTAGTTAGAACAAAGGGAAATGTTGTGGAATATTTCTTTATACTGTGAGAAAATATGTCACTGTAATTTGGTTTAATAAAAAGCTACTTTTGGAACAGAGAGAATGTTAGGAAGAAGGAAGACAGAGTCACTAGTCAGATGGAGAAAAAGAAGCATAGGTTTTACAGAATAAAGGTAACCAAACACCTCAAAAGAACATAGATTAAAGGTACAGTGATAATATAAAGCTTTCTAAGAACAGATCTGAGAAAGCAACGTGTAATTGAGAAGCAGGGAAATTAGTTTCATAATTGATTGCTGAGTGGAAATAAATAAGCAAGAGCCACACTAGGAAGCATAAAATATTTGGATATCCATCCTGCACCTGATGGTTGAGCAAGTAACGTCTTTTAAGTGGAATAAAATACAATCCATTATTTTGTTTCTGATTAGGCATGAAAGTTTTTACTGAAGCATATATATATATATGCTTCAGTATACTAAATATATATATATATATAGTAGTTTGACAGCATAACATCATTATAAAATATATTTTCCTGCTAAAAGTAGGGAAAGTCATAAGATTCAAACTTTATTTTATATTTTCTTTTGTAGAGTACAACATTCCAAAGGAAAAAAATAACTAAATGCTGCTGTCAAACAAGCGTTTATTCTATGTCCTTTCATGTTTTGTGTTTTTTCTCCCTGCCCCATGCAATGGTCAACATTACTTTATTTATAAAAAGAATCCTCATAGCTGAAATTCTCCATCAATTTGACCTAAAACTGAAATTTGTGATCACAATATAATCTAGAATAAGCTTTGGCTAATATAATCAATTATAATCTCTCTTAACCAAAGTGAGATGATTTTTCAGTCAGAGTATTTGTGCAAACTATTCAAATGGTAAACTTTAATAGCATAGTAATGGAAATAATAACTAACATGTCCCCTTATGAGATTCTCCTATTTCTACAATTTGATAAGTATGAAGCTTCCCATATAAAAAAGTCTACTTTATTAAAAAGTATATTCTTAAATGCAGACAAATATATACTGCTTATATAAATGTCACCATGCAATGTACCATTTGATTAGAATAAATTCTAAAGGAATATATATGTATACACACACATACACATATACACACACATACACATATACTACATACATACATATATATATGACAAGTGAGAGATCAGAAAGGAATGAGCTGAACATAGCCTCCAGGGATTTAAAACACACATTTTTGGCATCTGAAAGAAAGACAAAGTTATCTGTTCCTGCAGTACTTTGGTACAAATGTGTTTTACACACAAGGGTCATATATTTGTATTTTGCTCTATTGTAATGGATTAAGGCTGAGTCCCACAGCACTGTAATATTTGTATTGACAAATAGAAACCATATTTACTCTGAATGCGTTTGTAACTAAGTGTACAATTCACAACTTTATCGCTTGTTTTATGAGTCCATTTGGCTTGGCACAGCAAGAAAATAATTAATCAAGTCTGTAGATCTCAAAGCCTGGTCTTTATTTATGTTGAAACTGCTTATTTATTAACATTAAGCATCTCCCATTTGGTCTCCAAGAGACATATAGTTACATGGAAACAGCCCTTTTCAGTAGATGATTGCAAAACTGCAGATGCCTTTTCCCAACACCGTCACAGCCGAGGAGGTCCAACCAAATGAAAAACAGTGCTGATGAAGTGAGAGGCAGAAAAGCAGTACCACGCAGACATTATTACATAATAAAATGCAGGCCAGCACACAGTTTTTAGAACTCTTTTTATTAAATTTATGTGAATCAAGAGGAAAGGGTGAAAAGTATATTTACTGATGATAAAAATATAAATCTTGTCTAAGATAATTCCAGTCATTTCCCTTAAAACATTCTTTACAATGTTTTATTCTCCTTGCATCCTTTTTAGCTAGCTGTCATCGACTTCAAAATCAAACTTCTAAAACATTTAATAAGGAAATCAAATTTGCAGGTGATATTTTCCCAAGCAGGCAGCCTAAAACTGGGTGATATAACAAAACACTTAAATGAAAATTAGTAGGCTGTCCTCACTAATCTTACTCTTAAAGTATTTTAGATGAGTCATATTAACCTGTTTCAACAGTCATTTTCATATGGGTGTCTAGCAAGCTCACTGGAAATGATGCCAGGCATGTAGTTCATGAAATCATGGAATACGCTATCTTTGAAAGAGTTCCAGACAAAACTGTACTCACAGCATTGTACTACTGGGAGACCAGGACCCTGATGGATTCTTAAATACAAGCAGATGTGTTTCCTTAAATACAAATTGTTAGAAGTATTGCTTGTACTTCTGATGGAATGGACCAATGTAGAAATCAGTATCAATGATTTTTAGCTATTTCAAAGTAATTTTAATATTAAGGGGCCAGAGAGATGGCCCTGTATGTAAGAGTGTCTACTGCTCGTGTGGAGGACACAAATTCAGCTCTGGTACCCACATCCATTGATTCACAACTTTCTATATGCAAATCCAGTGCCTAGGGACCTGACCCCTTCTTCTGGCTTCAGTGAAAACCTACACACATGTGCACACACTCTCACACAGACACACACATACAGACAGTTAAATGTTTCCATGCATGAGCATGAATGCACATGAGGGGGCATGTCCCTGGAGGCCAGAGATGTTAGATTCCCCTAGATCTGGGTTGCAGGCAGTTGTAAGTCAGTCCAACACCTGGGTGCAGGGAACCAAACTTGGGTCCTCTGCAAGAGAGGTACACACTCTTAATCACTGAGCCATCTCACCACCCATAAAATAAAAATATATCATTTTTACTTGCACATGTTGGTTGGTCTTATACTGAAGAACTTCAAAATTATGTGCAGTTTTTCTTTTGCCTTGACTTTGCAAACTAAAAGCATGTCCCAGAAGTGATTGCATTAAATTTCGTAGATTTATAAAGGTGTCAAGTGTCCTTGAAGAAAATGTCTCTATAGGAACTCAGAGATATAAACAAACAAACAAACAAATGAAAAGACTGGAGAACAATGTGACTTGTTTTCTAGGGAGGAAATGACTTATCTAGATTGATAATTCTTTTTATAAAATTTTAGAAGTCAAGAGAAACCTAATTAAAATCTATATGTGAATTATCAGAACAAATACTAATATTGTATCATATTTACTGTAGGTCAAAAAAAGTAAAATTTGAAAAAATTAATCACATCCATTTTGTAGAGTTTTCCCCTATTCTTTGTGTTTGTGCATAAGTATATATCTATGTATAATAATGTACATATATGAGTGCAAAAAGATTTACCATACATGCAGTTGTTTCAGTAAAAGAAATATAATCATATCTAAGGGTAGGTCCTGAATTTAACCTTCTCATGGAAGGGAAAATAATTTTTGTTCTTTTCATCTTCTCTATCAATCTTTAAGCACATTATTTTCCTTAAACTATACTCAATGCTTAGCACACACTTCAGTTCACCCCAATCAGGGCTCCACAGAGTAGGTACTGCCTCTTTCATCTATGAGAGAATTGTGTTCCTAAGAATTTAGGTCATACATGGGAAAACCAATTAGTAATTAGTGGAATAGTTAAAATTCAAATTCAATGGTAACTCCAAAGCCAATTTTCTTAACCAATATTGCTTCAAGTTATCCAATAAATTAATTCAATATATTAGGACAAAAGGAATACAAAAGTGATTCCAATTAAGTCTGTTTAATTAAAATTCATAATAAACAAACAAAAGATTCATGTGAACCAAAGGCTGTGGAGGACATCTACAGCACTACCCAGTCTCCTCTTTTAAATGCCCTCCCACTTACTTACACCACATCCTAGGATGTTGCAGAGGAATATAAATCTCTTGCACAACCTGAGGTAGGATACATTACATCTACAAATATATGCTACATATTTTACATTTATACATATAATATATATATACTTTTTACATCTACATTTATATGCTTTATATTTTGTTGTGGTTTACATTTCTACAGTACTGACATTTGCCCAGGTTAAAGTCACAAAGATGGTTATGCATGATGTTGATTTGAAAGACTGCCATGTTTTTAATTTCTTTTCAAGTGTTCCTCTTCTGGCATATAACCATTCTTTGGTATACTCCTTTATGCTGCACCCATTGTATATTCTTTGTGCTCTCTTCTGAGATAAAGGAAAATATAAAAAGATATCATTACAATAACTCTTTTGGTATATCATTCAGCTAATAAAATGATCTTTGTCACAAATGCTGTCCTGCAATGTTCCCACTTTAAGATGGAACTAACCTTGGACAAAACTAAAAGGAAAACCTCAGAAGATGTCTGACACCCTACGAATAAGAAGATGTTTGGCAGGTTAAGTATGTTCTGGCAACACAACTCATCCGTATGTCAGTGACAAAATTGAAAGCATCCTTTTGTGGAGTGCAAACATTGATTGTCATAAGTTCTTATAAACAGAGAACTACAAACAGTACTGCAGCATTCTCTGATTCTCTCCCACTTTTATGCAAAGTCCAAAAAAATATAAAGTACTAATTAAAGGAAGCTTCTAAATTCAACTCAGAAGCAAACAGGAACTGGGAAGTGAAGAGGGGAGGGAGTTTGATCTCCCTCAAACTCTATGGAAAACGGAAAAGGAACAAGCTACACTTACTTTCAGTTAGAAGACATTATTCACTAATGGGTATAAAACAAGAAAACTCCACGTTTCATTCAAGCTTTGTTATTGTCCCTTCCTTCTTCATCTTTCCTCCCTGAAGTAGTGGTCACAGCTGTTTATTCTGTCCGATGCAGCCAAAGCACTTCCTAATCCTTCTCAATTTGAATTCCACCAGGAGACTTATAATCATAAAGTTATGGATTTTTTCCATTTATTAGCTCTTTATCCTTTAGAGTTCCATCTCTCACATCTTCTCTTAGTTACTTTAGTATGCTACAGCCATACTAAACGTCTTTTAGAGATGCTTACAGGGCCTGTCCACCTATTACACTGCCTACCTGAGAAATACTCTTTCTGTCAGAAGTCAGCTGACTGACTTCTTTGTATATAAGTCCTACTCAATCGTAGATGATGAAAGCTGTTTATCTTTCACTTCCTATACACTTTAACTTCTGCTAAGGTCACTTGTAGCAAAGGTGGGGCAGGAGAGAGTAAAGACTTCATTCAATACAGACAACCCTACCTTCCCTCCTTCTACAAAAGTGCAGACCTCATTACCATTACCATAGACCTAGCTACCTGCACCTTGTTTGTCTCGGGTAGGTGCCATTATTTGAACGTGGTAATTAAGATACTTCTTGAGTGGAAGAAGTCATACTACCACATGGGATAATGCTCCACACACACGCCTTAGTCCTCTTTAAAAGTAAGCTAGAAAGAGCACATAGTATACTTCAAATGCTCTCAACAAAGTCATTGCATGACCCTCCTTCCATGTAGGAAAGATGCATTCTTTGATGATCTGGAGCAGGTGATAGATGAGTAAAAACAACACTCTGAATGTTTGAGGGGTTATAATCCAAAACGTGAGCACCTCTCCAAGCTAAATAAGTGAAATACATTCTTTCCGCCATGCTTATCAAGACTTATCTTTCCAAAATATATTAGAAGAAATAATGATTAATTTCCATGTGAATTCAAGTAAATGTAAATTGTATTTAATCATTATTGGGATTTTATAAGCTAGCAGTATTTGAGTAAGTAATAAAGACACACTGTGGAGTTGAGATAAGACTGCTTTTGCTCTAAGTTATTCTGTATTATATAAAACAGTGACTTTTCCAGACTGTGCTTTGCCTTGAGGAATTCCACTGTATAAGCACTTTTTGCTTCCAGCCATCACCAACCTGCTATCCAGAATCTGCTATCCGAGCACCCAGCTCATTTCTAAGATGATAGCATCTAATCACTTTGTTGTTAAAAATTATACTTAACTATTTCTTTTTAATCATCTTATTCATTGAGAACAGAATAGTCAAGTATCTATTGTAAGGCCATTTCAGTCCATACTGAGGAAGACTTCTGGATTTTCAGCCAAATATGTTAGTTGGTGATAATTTATGTTAAGGATGAAATGAAAATGTCCTGAGCTTTACTCTCACTGGAAAAGTAATAGCTGACATTCAATTCCTTACGGGAGAATCGGCTTTAACACTGAATCAAACTTTATGAGCTGTAACTTTTAATTAAGTAATTTTTTTCAATTCCTAAAATGACAGTAAGTTGTCAAATAAAGGAAACTGAGTCATGGAGAAAGGAGCTGGTATCAAGAGTCTAATTTTGAAAAGGAAAAGCATGATGATGAATTTGGAGGGACCGCAACTTGAGCAGTGGGCAGCTCAGAAGCTGCAATGTATTTTGAAACCGTACAGTTCAGCTTGTGATAGATTTTGCTTGGCTAGGAAGAAAGTAGAGAGGATACAACACCATGGTAGCGTTTAGTAAGTCTTACTGATTCATTACCACTCAGCAGTGACAAGCTGTAAAGCCAAAACAAAATTAACTTCACATTTCAAATGTGGAATATACAGTTGTGTGTGGGTTCAAAGCGCATGCATGCATGTGTACACACACACACACACACACACACACACAATTCACACTTAAACCTCATAGAAAACATAAAACTTTGCCCAAAAGTAATAAAATGTATGTCTCAATTCCAGAAAGACAAAAGAAAGTTTGAACAGGAGTTTTTGCTTGACAAAGTCTCCCCCACCACACATTGAGACTTAACCAAGGATCTGTTATCCCCTCTTTCCTTTTCATTGCCTTTTACTTGATGTTTGGGGGGTTTTTAGGTCCCCTTATAATCATTGGCTCCTTTTCTTCTAATTGCAAAACTAAAACTGAACTTCTCTCAATTTCACTAATTGACACCTCAATTCAATTTTGAGTTAGTTAACTAGAAAATAAAGTAACTCATTTACTTAAAAGGTCACCTCAATACAGCTTTGTTTTAGTACTACAATTTTATCCAAATTGCTTTTTACAATACCATTGCTGTTGTCTGCCTGGGAATTCAAAGAGTTTTGAGTCTTAACTGGCTTGTTTGTCCTATAACATTTGAATCAACAACCTGAAAGACTGGCTTTCCACTCAGGCTCCTATCCATTGCTCCACTAATGTCTCCTCCAGAATCTGCTAAAACAATTTGGAACCAACGAGTCTAACCTCTGCTCTGAAAATGCCTCCGATTGCCCAGATCTCTAATCCAAAAGTCAAACGAGTGTGACTCCTTTCAATTTTCTGCAAATTCTCAAGCTTAGCTAATAGAGAATTTACCACCTCTTCACAGCTATCCTCCTCTTGAATATCTTCCGAGTAAATGATGCTGCATACAACACTCAGTCCGGTGGTAGAATAGCCTTCTTGCTGTACATCTGCATCTCCACGCGGGTTCTATTTTTTGACTTCTTATTGTACTTCTGATTCAGAAATAGTCTTCAGTGTGAACATCCTCTTCTCTCAATGGTCACTACTTCAGTCCTTATAATTCTCTGCATTCCATCTATATTATATCAGTGCATATGTTATATATATATGTACTCTTTCTGTCATGAACCTGACCTTACTCCTATTGAATTTTTCCCACTCTGTCTAAGTTCCCATAACTCAAAAGGGAGGTCCAATCATTCTTCTATAATTTAAACTCTTAAAATATTTAAACATTGTCCTACAATAGTCAAATATTTCTGAAGATTCTATCAAGTTTAAGTAATACAATGGGGTTCAATTTCACAAGAAGTTCATGTAAAAGTTTTTATGTTTGTATAGTAAGTATTTTACCAAATGAACTATATCTCCAAAATCCCTTTTTTTCCTTTTTCATTCTATCCAGGCTCCTGGCCTATGAATGAGAAGCCTCATTCAAGGCAGTTCTACCCTGCTTAGCTATTTCTCTCTATACATTCCATTGGAGACATACCCAAAGACATATTTTACCCACCCTGTAGGTTTACTTTAATCCATTAAAGCTGACAATTATATTAACAATCATACTGAGATATGAAGAAAACAAAATATTAAGACTAAACAGCTTACCGGTAAGGGCCCGGAGACTAAGACCTGAATGAATGGAAGCAGGACTGGCTCAGCGAAGGACCAAAGGGAGAGGATCACCTAAATATTTAGGAGCCATGTGGAAGATATCATCTGATTAGTGCTCAGGATCACGGATATGCAATCACTGCTTGTCTGTTACATGCAGAGTTTTGTAAGAGGTCTTTTCCTCGCTGATGACTTATGAAGGCATCTCTTCAATCATCTTTGGCACCCTTCCCAGTCACTGCTCAAAAAGAGTGACACCTGTTGGTGTTTTAGATTTTGCTTGACCCTTCTTTGACTTATCTCATACAGACAAATAGAGAAATCATTTTGTAATGTCTCAGGGGCTCATATGCCTCAAGAAAGCCTTATACCCTTTGTGAGACATAGTGGTCTGGAAGGGAAAAATTCCATGCATGTCAGGGAGAGTGAGTCTCCACGTGAGACTAGATTTTGACACTTCCTAAACTGAAATAGTGATGAAATATATTCCAGTAGGTAGTCAGATATGAGCTGGAAGCTCCAGAGATTCATCACACTAAAGAAAAATGTAGAATCTTGGAAATGGATGAAATCACCAGAGGAAAAATTTTATCCAGAGAAGCAGAGGAGCCAAGATTTAAAAATAGTAAAAGAATGAAGCCAGGCATAGTGGTCCATTAGTGTCAACCCAAGCACTTGAAAAGCTGAGGGAGGAGGACCGCAGAGAGTTTGAGGCCCAGAGTGGATTACATAGGAAGACCCTATTTTTAAAAAATGACTACAAAGAATGGACAGTAAAAAAAAAATACAAAAAACAAAAACAAAAGATAACCTATACAACAGATACAGAAGCCAAGGACAAATAAAGTAGAAATTTAACCTCATAAGCACTCTATTGAGGTCCCCTGAGACACTGAATATGGAGCAATATAATCAAATTAGTTTGAACTAAAAGTACAGGTATGCATCTCTGGCACCAGTGGCATTAAATTCATAATACAGCCCAGAAAGTGGAGGGGCATTAATGGATGCTATAAGCAAAGAAGAGCTATTGACTGGTATTTTAGTTTTCTTTCTGTTGCTGTGATAACATCATGACCAAAATCAACTTGGGGAGGAAATGATTGTTTTAGTTTAAAGTGATAGTCCACCATCAGTGAAGAAAGCCAAGTCAGGAACCCAGAGGCAGAAACTGGAGTGGAGAGCATGGAGAAATTAAGAGCTTTCCCCTAGGCTCATATTAATCTACTTTCCTTATTACAACATGCCTACCTGCATAGGGATGGTATTGAACACAGTCAGCTTGACCCTCTATATTAATTATAAATCTCATAGGCCAAACCAGATGGAGACAATTCTTCAGCTAAGATTTTCCCTTCTCAATTATGTCAAGTTGACAAACAAGATTAGCCATTGTAAGTCTACTCTGTGTCAACTTGACACACCATTATAGCACTGTAAACCATATTCTTTCCATACTTTTTTGTCCTCAAGACAGTCTTGCCACTACTCCACTAGCAGAATCCTACTGAAGAAGCAACCACTGAGAGATGAAACAAAGTGATGGATAGCTTCTTAAGAAAAAACAATAATGTTCACTTAAAAACAATTGCCCCTTCAACTCCAGTAATGTTTGTGAAATAAGGAAAGAAAGATTGTATATCGTATACTATGTATTGACTATGGCATTAGTAACTAAGGGTATAAATGGAAAGAAAACAATCTGAATAAAATTAAAAATATTAGAAAAGCAACAGAAAAATAAGGGATATAAAGAAAATTAAAAGGAGGAAATATTGGGATATAGTCAAGGTGAATGAAGCTTAAAGATGTTTAAAGCTACTTCATATGGGAAAGCAAAAAACCCAGAAGAGCCAAGGAACTTCTGGAGGCATCACAATTCTTGACTCCAAACTCTACTACAGAGCTACAGTACTGAAAACAGCCTGGTATTGGCATAAAAACATACAGGAGAACCAAAGGAATCAAATTGAAGACATGGATATCAATCCACACATCTACAAATACCTGAGTTTTGACAATGAAGAAAAAATATAAAATGGAAAAAAGAAAGTATATTCAACAAATGGTGTTGGCATAACTGGATATCAACATGTAGAAGAATGAAAATTGATCCATATCTATCACCATGCACAAAACTCAAGTCCAAATGGATCAAAGTTTTCAACATAAAACTAACAACACTGAACCTCATAGAAGAGAAAGTGGGAAGTACACTTGAACACATTGGCACTGGAGACCACTTCTTAAATATAACCTAGTAGCACAGACACAGAGAGAAACAATTAATAAATGGCACCTCCTGAAACTAAAAAGCTTCTGTAAAGAAAAGGACATGGTCAACAAGACAAAACAGCAACCAATCTCACATCAGACAGAAGACTGATCTCCAAAATATACAAGGAACTCAAGAAATTGGTCATCAAAAGAACAAATAATACAATAAAAAGGGGGTACAGTCCTAAACAGAAAACTCTCAACATATGAATCTAAAACGGCTGAAAGAAACTTAAGGAAATGTTCAACATCCTTAGCCATCAGATAAACACAAATCAAAACAGTTCTGAGATTCTATCTTACACCTCTCAGAATGGCCAAGATAAAAAAACACTGATAATAGCTTATGCTGAAGAGGATGTGGGGTAAAGGACACACTCCTTTGCTGGTATGCAAACTGGTACAGCTGCTTTGGAAATCAGTATCTTACATCTTAATTTAACCCATCTCCATTAATATGTGTATCGCTACATGGCTGTGGCTTACCAGGTAAGTTCCCAGCATCGGCAGGATACATGGCTTCTCTCTGACTCTACCTCATTTCTCCCAGCATTCAGCTTAGTTTTTCCTGCCTAGCTCTGTTCCCCTATAGTTCTGCTATAGTCCCAGAGCAATTCCTTTATTTGTCAATGGTAATCACTGCACACAGAGGGGAATCCCACATCACCTAAATGCCCCTCAACCAAAGAACTGATAAAGAAAACTGGGACATTTACACAATGGAGTGATGGGGGATTCCCCTTTGTGTACCATTGGTTAATAAAGAATCTGAATCTGCCTTGAGCCTATCATAGGGCTGAATAGAGTAAGAGGGAAATTCCAGGCAGAGATAGAGGAGAAAGTAGGCGTAGTCAGTGAGAAGCCATGAGAAGACAGACACCAGGGACCTTTACAGGTAAACCATGAGCCTCCTGGTAAAATATAATAATAATAATAATAATAATAATAATAATAATAATAATAAGAAGAAGAAGAAGAAGAAGAAGAAGAAGAAGAAGAAGAAGAAGAAGAAGTCAATTTAATATTTAAGAGCTAGCTAGAAATTCACCTAAGTGATTGGCCAAACAGTGTTTTAATTAATACAGTCTGTATGATTAATTTGGGTCTGGATGGCCAGGAATGAATCAGCAGTCTCTTCCTACAGTACTACACAGCACTGGAAAGCAAAGTAGACAGAAACTGATTCCAGGAGTGGGGTGCTATGATGAAGCTGAACATATGGAAGAATGGGGAGAATGTTAAAGGTTGGGGCTGGAAAATCCATTGGCTGCTCAAGGATCAATGAGCCTTTACAGGAACTTGGAAGATAATATGGAGAGAAATGCATATGGTGGAAGGCTAACTTTTAGAGGGAAACAAAGATATTATGTGTGATGTTTTCAATTAAAAATCTGTGCTTGCTGATTAGCTGGGACTGAAGAATTAGCTGTGATTAAGAAAAAAAATCAGCATCTCTGAAATGAAACCTTACTAAGATAATGCATTACTGGCAAAGATAAACATGGTCTTGTGGTAAAATATGGTTAAAAAAAATTCTAAAGCAACTAGAAAATAATTCTAGAGCAGTACAAATAATATCTAATAAAATAGTCTTTAAAACAAAATTAGAAAAAGTAAATAAGGTTACTTGATAATGATATTATGGAAACAATCTAACAGTATTAAACATGTACACAGAACATCAGTGTATCTAATTTATAAAACAGAATATTATTTTACATAAAGGCATAAATTTGTCTCAGGATAATAATGGAGGGTGACTTTAATAGACACTCTTACCAATGGACAAATTATCACAAAAAAATAAGCAAAGAAATATCATAGTTAAATGGCATTGAATTACAGATCAATTGGACTTAACTGACAGATACATAATATTCAAGCCAGTATTGCAGGATATATTCTTCTCAGAAGTCTTTAGAACATCTCTGAGTAGCCCATATTTAAAGACACAAAGTATAACTTTATAAATCCAAAAACGTGAAATTATTCCTTATATTCTCTCTGAACTCAATGAACTAAACCTAGAACTAGCCTATAAGAGAAACTATAGGAAATATGCAAAATTATGTATATTAAAAATTAAACCACTGATTAATAAATGGGTCATTGGAGAAACCAGAAGGGAAAATTTTAAGTTCTAGAATTGAATGAACATGAAAACACAAGATGTCAGGATCTGAGAGAACCAAGAAAAGTGGTAATAAAATGGAAATATGTATCTATCAGATAAGTCCAATTGATCTGTAATTCAATGCCATTTAACTCTGATGTTTCTTTGCTTATTTTTTGTGACAAAAGTCAGAGAAACCATGAATATATAACTTAATGATTCATCCCATAATCTTAGTAAAATAAGAACAAGCCCACCCCAAAATAAAAGACATAAGGAAGATCATAATAGAAATTGATTAAATGAAAATGAAAAAGATAATCAATGAAGCAAATAATTTGTTCTTTGAACAGTTAAATGCGATTGTAAAATCCTAGTTATGCTAAGAAAGGAAAGATGACAAATTAATAAAATCAGAGGTGAAAGGGGAGACATTATGACAGATTACAATAAAATTCAAAAGATCTACTGCATATTCTGAAAGACCTATACTCCAATAAAATGGAAACCTAAAAGAAATTAATTAATTTCTAGACATGTATCGCCTACAAAAATGAAACCAAGAGGATATAAACAACTTAAGCAGAATTACGGCACCAGTGAGATTATGGCCAGCCTATGATAGATTCACTGTTCAGTTCTCACAAATCATTAAAGAGCACCAATGTACTTCAAACTAGTCAATAAAATAGAAAAGGAAGGATTTCTACTAAATTTGTTTTACAAAGCTACAATCATGCTAATGCCTAAACTAGCTGAAGACACAACAAAAATATATTATAAACTGATTTCTGGATGAATATGGAAGCACAAGCATCTCAATACTCTCAAACTGAGTTCAACACTTAAAATAGATGATTCACAGTCATCAAGTTGCCTTCATTTGGGGATTCAATGTTATCCAGCCAATAAATATAATATTTCACACAAGCAGACCAAAGGACAGAAATCACATTATCAAATCAATAGATGGCTTGATAAGACTAAATATCTCTGCATGATAAAACAATACAGAATCTAGAAACAAGAAGCATACCCCATAAAAGGCGAATCACAACAGAACCATCAATGTGTGATAAATGGGGGGTGGGTGAGTGCCTAAAGAGCATTCATTCAGAATCAAGAATGAGAGGAGGGTACTGTTCACACTCTCCACTGCTACTGAACACAATGCTCAAAGTCTTAGCTAGAGCAATAGATAAAGAAGGAAATAAAAGAAATACAAAGACAAGCAAGAAGCCAAATTATCACTACAGCAGACAATAAGACTATAAATAAGAGACTTGGTAGATGCCCCCAGGAAACCCCTAGGACAAACTCAGAAATATCTCCAGAGCTACAGCCACATCATTTTTGACAAAATTGTCTAAAAGATAACATTAGATACAAGACAGCTTCCTAAAAAAAATGGTGCTAACAAAAACTGGATATTCCCATGTAGAAAAATGAAACTGTCATATCTCACCCAATACAAGAATCAGTTCAAAATGGATCAAAGATTTTGATATAAGACCAAAAATACAGGGCAAACTTCAAGATACAGATAAAGGAAAGACCTTTTGAAAAGTACTCATAAATTAAATCAAGAATCAGTAAGTGGGACTGCATAAAATTCAAATCCTTCTGTACATCAAAGGAAACAATCAAAGGGAGAACAAGTCCTCAGAACGAGAAAAAATATTTTCTAGATATACATCTTAGGGGATAATATCTAAGATGTTTGTAGAATTCAAAAAACGAAATAGAAAAAGTCAAACAAATCAAATCAATGAAGAACCTAACTAACACACAAGTCTCAAAAGTTAAAGTACAATAAAGACATGAGGAAAATACCCATTGCCTTTTGACACCAGGTACGTGCAAATTAAAACTGGACTTGAGAGTCAATCAAACCCTAATCAGAACAGCTCTAATTTAAAAGACGGGCAACAAGAAAGACTGGCAAGGATAGAGGGAAAGAGGCACATTAATTCTCTGCTTGGAGGAATGTACATCAATATAGCCATTATAAATTGAGCATTGAAGGTGCTTCAAAAGTTAAAAGTAGACTATCACATGATTCAGCTGTACTCTCCCTATGTATTTATCTTAAGGACTATATGTAAAAATAACATAGCAATACTTGCATACCATTATTTATTGCAAAACTATTCTAAATAGCCAAGTGTCTGTCAATAGATGAATAGATATAGAAATGTGCCATAGACACACAGATGACTTAATCTAGTCATAAAAAAGCAAAATTATGTTGCTTGCAGGAAATAAATACTAACTGGAAATTTTTGTATTAAACAAAATAAGGCAGACTCAGACAAAGATCATGAATATTGTATGTATATATTATATGGCTATCTATAATTTTTACATATATATGTTATATAAAAATATGTGATACAGTTTATACATACACATATATAATCACATGAATATGTAAGTGATTACACAGATATATGCAATTGCATTAAATTGAAAGTGATCCTGGGTAAATAAAGGGGAATAGTGGAAGAAGCAAGGAGAATTAGTGGAAAAAGTCATGCTCAAAGTACTTGGTACACTTGTCTGAATGTGTCTTCATTATATCCATCACTATAGTCAATGAATATGTAATAATTAAAAATTATTTATACAAAAAAAGGATAGTAGATTTTTAAATAATAAAATGTTAAGTGGACTGGAGCATATGAGTCCCAAGGAAATAGAGAACATAAACATAGTTCTTACAAGGATCAAATCCTAAGAAAAGACAACTCATGAGACTTAAAAATGCCAGAAATTTGTGGGGTCCAGGGAGAGCAGTGGGCTCTGGAGACTAATGTGTCATTCAACATGGGCAGAGGATATGTAACATTGAGAAAACAATCCTCTAATGGTTAATGGCTACAGGGTCAGCTTCAGCATGCTATGGTTTCACACTGGGCAGTGTTTTATAACCATGAAAAGACGCTCCTTGCTGTAACACTGTAAGTTAAAATATGCCAAGCAGAGTTCCAATTACAGGTGGTCATTATAAACTTGACTTTCTGTCTGATCACATGTAAAAACATCATGGAGAGAGTCTTAAAGGAATTTAGCTGCTGAGGACTGGGGGTGGAGAGAGTGAAGGTTTATATATTACAATGCATTCACTTCTAAAGATAATTTGTCAAGTACCTACTATATTCTAGACATTGGATTCAGCCATAAACCTTCAGAGTATATAGCATACACCAAGACAGTCTGTTCCACTTAACCACAGGTGGTATATTCTGTTATTGTATGCATGTGTACCTCTTATGTGCAATAAATTATGTTTACTCATATTGCATGTCAACTTTTCCAAAGAATTTTCCTTAGAGTTCTAGGGCCCCATGAGATATGAATCAGTGTTCTAAAAATGAAAGCATCCCTAAACACAAGTCACTATGGGACACAGAGGTATCTGTTTCTTATGACAGGGCTTCTAGGTGCATCGGGCTAGCATGTGCTAAGGTTTCCTAAGAAAAAGAAAATAAAATAAAAGTTCATAATTGAAAAATATTGTAGACACCTTTACCCTGAAACTGTTCTCCAACACTTCAGGATATCACTTTTGTTGCTTAAAACGCTCTAAATTTTGTCCCATGCTTCACATTGAGCATGGACAGTGAACACTGAATACTCAACAAGTATTATGCCCTATTCTCATTTCTAGTCCCAACTTTAAGCAAATAATGAAAATACATTCATTTTTAAAATATTACTTTCTATATTAATTAAATATGGATGCATTACTTGACAGCAAGTAGCTATAATTTTAATTGAACATATAATGTTTGCAAAAATGACAAGAAAAATGAAAGAAAATATGAAGTGTTATCCCAAACTCTAGCACCATGGAAATTCCTTCAGTTCCAGTGTAAATAAATCTCAAGATATTGATTAATTTAAGTATTTTACAGTTCACAGAAATATTTATATTATTCTGAGGCAATTTTTGTAGACTTAGCAAATAAGCCTTGATAGGTACCTAGGGATCTTTACTCCAAACTGTCACAATGTTCTACAAATAGTTTTTGACTCAGTTTCGCAACTATGACTATAGAAACTCAAGTTGCCCAACACAATTAGATCTTTTTAGATTTATTAAACTTCAGACTTAATCCATCTTAATTGCTTTCAAACAGCCATCTTTAATTGTATAGAACAAGTCAACACAGTAGAAACTGTTCTGGGACGCTCAACTTACTAGTTCATGACCGCTCACCTTCATCTGCATTGAACGGTTATGAAAGCCAAAGAAGTTTCTAGTCTAGATTATGTGTTGAAGATGTTCCAACAAGGGCGTCATTTGAAAATTTGATATTTATGTTGATATGAAAGGAAATAGAGAACAGAAAAGCAGCAATAAGTCTGGCTTTGAGGAACTGTGTAAAGTCAGTAGTCTCGGCTATGACACTACACTGATTTTGTAAACAATGTTCATACAATCCAAACAGTTCTACTGAGTCTGCCATATAAATACCCAATTAATTGTGGCCAGAAAAATAATGCTAATGGGAAGGATGAAAGTCTACAATAAAGAAGAAAATTATCAATAGTATGGTTGTAAGCATAATGATTTTTCTGAAGGGAACACTTGCTAGATCATTGCATTGCTTAGATTTTCTTGTGGTTATTTTTAAATGGTAAATAATTAATTGTAGAGAACCTTTGAAGACCTCTTCTGGAAAAAATATAAGGGACAAATTAAAGTTAACTATTATTTGTTTCAGTGGAAGTGAAGCAATTGTATAAGCATGGGTTTTCACATTTATAAGTTAATTATGTGTGCTCATGTGGGTTTCTGTAGGGGTATGCACATTTGAATGCAGATGTCCATGGAGACCAGGAGTGTATAACCCCCTGGAGTTGATTTATAGTTGCAAGCCACCTGATGTGAGCATTGGGAACTCAAGGGAATCCCCTGTTAGTGCAGTAAACCCTCTTAATCACTGAGATATCAATCTAGCCCCCATATGTGCATTATTGAATAAAGTAGATGAGAAAGCATGTCAGAGTGAGAAGAACCCTAGTATGGGTTTTCTCATACTGGTACTGTGCTCATTCTGTTCAGGGTGAAATGAAAGTCTTTATGACTGGTGGCACACACCATTGTTCCCAGCACTCAGGAGGCAGAGGCAGGTGGATCCCTGTGAGTTCAAGATCAGCCTGGTCTACAGAGCTAGTTCCAGGACAGTTAGGGCTACTACACATAAAAACCCTGTCTTGAACACCCCCCCAAAAAAAAGAAAGAAAAAGAAAAAGAAAGTGTTTGTGTAAATTTTGAAGGCAAAAACAGAAGTCAGCTTGTTGATTTTCTACCGTGTGATTCCACCCTAGTCTCCATTGGAAATAACACGGAGGAACCTAGGAAGTAAATCTGTCAGGCACTTTTTCTTTTGCAAAACTATGAGTAAAATTATAGTAATAAATACTGTAAAGATGTAGGTGCAGAATGTATATCTCTTAACATAAATTGCACTTAAGGGAAGATTGGGAGCCTGTAGAAACAAATTCCTAAAACTATAGTTGGCCCACTATAAATACGAGTATAGAAGTAATCTTTTTCTTAGAGGCAAAAGCTGTTTTAATTTAAATAAAGATATAACCTTACAGAAAATAAACTAGGAAGGCAGGCAGCACCTGGAGACCATAACCTCATGTATATGTTAGCTCCCCGAGCTAAAGAAACACATTTAAGTCCTTTTTTCAAGACTTTTTAAAAATGTGTATGTGTGTGCCTACATGTATGTTTGTACACCGCATGCATGCAGGTGCCTAAAGATCCAGAAGAGGGCATCAGATACCCTGGAGCTGTAGTTACAGGTGTTTGCAAGCCATCTGACGTGGATACACAAGTTATCTTAACTACTGAGCCATCTCTGTAGCCCCAAAGAAACACATTTAAAAGGTTAAAATAATCTACAGACCAAAATGAAAATAGCTGGGGGAAATTGCCCTGGTAATAATAGCCAACAGGGAGAGAACACAAATGTTCAAGTGGCTAACGCCAGGCAGGCCTCACCTTTTGAGCGGTGCAGCCAACAGAATAATTAAGCTAGGTTTATTTTTCCATCTGCAAGACATAGGACACAAAAAGATCAAACTTCTTTGGCAGACTTATTTGAAAGGGAGGACCATGGTGTATCTTTTTCAAGGTTGGTTTAATAAATGTTTGTCTAAAAGTGTAGAAATATATTGCTTCACATAATTTCAGTTTAAAATTCCAGTAGGGCACTAAATACGCACAAGCCATTTCATGGGTCGGTGTCCGTTAAGATGATGGCTCCCTTTTTGCCACTCTCCCAGATTTCCAGTCTGAGGTGTGAGGACACATGTACAGTGGGAAATAGGAGACACAGATGCCAGCGCCTGGCAGAAGTAAACAGTCATTGGTCACAAGACTGCAAAGGGATAAAGGGACATTAAGTCACTAGTTTGTGAGGCGAAGTCTGAAAGGTGAACTCTTGAGGAGGGCATGTGGTTGGAGGTGGGTTTCCACCTGCTAATGATGGTGCATAGCAGTCTGGGAACGATGAAGACTTCATCTACAAACGATGAAGACTTCATGGGAAACCTTTCAGGCCATGGAAAGGAACTGACTAAGACAGAAAACAGGGAATTGGTTTGCAGCTGGCAGCAACTATAGCACTAACATAAATAGCGGGCTCCATTGGGCCTTTGCCATGATGCGTGATCCTAATGAGTCTTATTAAATAAAACCTCAGTGTCAGGTCTCAAGGGTGAAAGCTGAAAGATCAGAGAAGCAGAGCAGCATCGCTAGACTTCTTACCTCTCTGAATGTTCAGACCAAATCGGGGAGACTCTGTCTCTGTGACTCCTCAGACTGAATAGGGTCTGAGATCCCGTCTCTACCGGCCTTATATTCCTGTCTCTACCTCCCTAGTTTTGGGATTAAAGGCGTGAGCCTCCCAGGAGCTGGGATCAAAGGCATGCGCCTCCTAAATGCTGGGATTAAATGTGTGAGACACCACTACCTGGCGCTGCAGCTGATCTTCCTCCTCCCAAGTGCTGGGATTAAATATGTGTGCTACCACAGCCTGGTCTCTATGGTTAACTGGTGGCTAGCTCTGCCCTCTAATCTCCAAGCAAGATTTATTTGTTAGAACACAAACACACACAAAATATCACACAACATTGCCATGTAAAGGCATAGCTTCTAGGACAGATATTTATTGGTAATTATTGGCCAGACTTTGCAAAACTCAACAATCACTGCTGAGGCAAAAAGCGAACTTTCCATTCCCCATGTTTTTTAGTGGTTTCCTTGTACAAGACGCTTCTCTCTAGGATTGTCCCCCAAAGTGAGTTTTCACTTTATCCCTCTTGACCGTAACTTCTTCCATAAACATTAATGTGCCTCAAAGTTCAGGACACTGGTGAGGAACAGTTACAACTAAACTCTACCCTGTATTTTACTTTAATAATTGTCCATGGATGTCCATGTATTATAAAACAGAATGCCCACATCGACATCTCTACTCTCGATATTTTAATTTTTCAGGTTCAGGAATACTTAAAATCTATAAACTAATAATTCTTACAGTGTCCTATGTAGTTTATCCCAGGTAGAATTTATGTAACTTCTTTTGAATTACTTTATTATGGTCAATAGAAAAGAAAAACAAAGGAAAATCTGAATGACCCACATTTTCCAGTTCAGTTACTACATGGGAAACAAGGGAAAAATACATGCCAGAAACTATCTTATATGTTTCTATGATGAAATACTTGGCAAGTGTAAATTCAAAGAAGAAAGGTTTACTTTAGCTTGCAGGTCAATGGTACTGTCACCATACCATGACAGGCAAGTCCTGGCAACAGGAACATAAGGTATATTGTCAATGGTCATGAAGCAGAGAGCAAGAAACATTCATGTTGAGCTGGTTTTTCCTTCTCATACAATCTAGGACCCCAGCCTGAGCAACAGTCCTGCCCACATTCAAGTTGGATCTTCCTCCATCACTTAACCTAAATTGAATAATCCCTCACAGACATGCTCAGAGACTTGTTTCCTCCCAGGTGACTCTAGACACAGTCAACTAGCCACCACACACAACTATTTGAAAGTCTGAATATTTGCTTTCGGTTTTAAAGATGCACTAGAAAGCACTTGTACTTGAAAATCACATAAAACTTGATGCTCTTGATTGTGGCTTTTTTTTTCTTGCACAGCCACAGGATAGAGAGAGTGAAGTCCTAAGTGGTAACTTTAGTTACCCAAATGAAACACACAGAGAGAAAGTGAGCAGCTTGCATGAGAAATAAGCTGTTAGAATGAATGGGTCACGCTTGAGTGGGTGTTTAGAAATACTGTGTATAATACAATTTAATTTTCTTTTTGTCACCTTCTCAAAATATCTGCAAAAAATAGCAATGATACTTTTTATGAAGTTATATGAATGTTTCTTTTGGACACTATACTAAAACTATCTTAAAGACAATTCATTTTTTGGGGGGGGGGTTGTGAGTGATTCAGAGAACTTGGCCAAATGCTATGTCCAATTTTAACATGTCATATATTGACTATTAGGTTAATCTGCTCTGAAAACTCAAGTCTAGCACACCATTATTTGTTTTTCTTAAACCACTAAAACTCAGGGTGACATAGTTGTTGCATTTAACAAGAAGGAAGGGATGCTTTTCTATAAATCATATTTAAATTCTTTCCATATAACATTTATGACTACTTAGAGAAGCATCTAGCAATGTGACCATATTCTGACTTTACCTAAAAGTTGCAGTTGTTTGTAAATATATATATATATATATATATATATGCAGTGATTTCTTATCAATCAATACTGATATTAAGAAACACCAAAATAGGGCTGGTAATTGTTCAGTTCATACACTCATCATCTTACAAGTATGAGGATCTGAACTCAATACTCAGAAACCACATACAGAAAAAGAAAGAAGGAAGGAACAAAGGAATGAGGAAAGAAAGGAAAGAACTACCTAGTGGCATGTGCTTGTACTCTCAACACTGGGGAGGAAGAGACAGGAGACTCCTTAGGTCTCACTGACCAGTCAGCCTAACTTAATTGTGAGTTCCAGGCTAATGAGGGACTCTGTCTCAAAAACAAATTGAAGATACGCTGAGTAACAACACCTGAAGTTGACCTCTGTCTTCTGCATGCATACACTTAATACACCTATATATGCATATGAATACACACGAAGACACAGAAAGAAATCAAAAAATATAACTTTGACTCAGAACCAAAAACCTAACATTCTTTACGGTTATCACTCAGAATTATATGCCCAAACTAATCAACAGACAATTGTCTCAACGGCCTCACTTTGTGCTCTTAGCAGATTTATCTGTGAGGAAATACTCGGCAGTCAAACTGCCCCAGTTGTCTTGAGTCATCTGAAACTTGCTTTGAGGAGGTGCCCCAGTCAGCCAAGTGCTGTCACGTAAGCCCGAGGACCTGAGTTTGAATCCTCAGCACCCACATAAAAATCCAGGTGTGGTGGCACACAATGAAATCCCGGTAAAGGACTCGATCTTACTAGCAAGTCATTCTAGTCAACTGGTGAGCATTAGGCTGAATGAGAGCTCCTATTCAAAATAAGTTTTTTCAGTCCAAGCATGGTGGTGCACACCTTTAATCCCAGCACTTGAGAGGCAGGGCTAGGTGGAGCTCTGGTTTTTGAGAACAGCTTAGTCTGTGTAGTACATTCTAGGTCAACAAGGGTTACCCAGTGAAAGCCCAACTCAAATGAAGGGGTATTGGATCATTGAGAAAAATACCTCAACTTGACTTCTGGATTCTACATACACAAATGCCCATAACCCTTGCTCACCTCCCTGTTCCCCACACACAGCAGAAAACAAAGAAACAACTGTAAAATTTCAGTTTTTTTCAAAGCCTTAAGAAATGGTTAAGTATTTGTCAAGGGTTTACCTATACCAGCTTCAGATCTGTGTGTTATACACACTGTATCCACTTCACCCTCCCCCCCCCCCGCCCACACACAAAGTAGACAGACTCCACTTTAATCCTATTTTATGAATGAAGCAAAAAGGATGCGTAGGGGTGATATGCCTTGCTTAAGGTTGCAGCTAATAAAAGGACTGAGCCAGAAATGTGTGTGCTTCACCTACATGAGTGCTATACTCTTAAATGACCTGGAACCAATGTTGATTTTTATTAAAGGTAAAATTCCTTCCAGATAGGTCCATGGTATTATGTAATAATGTCTGAATCAAAAATAATATTTGACATGGCTACAACCAATACTAAACTGCAATCTATTCAGTCATTTTAAGATGTCTGCTACAATGTTAGCTCTTTTGTTGAATTCGCCCTTTTGGCTGGTTCTGTGAAAGTGGATCTGGACTCAAGCATTTTCTTTTTGCCAGCTGGTGCTATGGTTCTCTTGGTAGAGAGCACTGGGGAAATAAGCAGAAAGTTTAATTTTCCTGATTTCCAAAGTTTATATATATACACACACATATAGAGAGAGAGAGATCTATATATATATGAGTTATACATATATAATATATATATTCTCACCTTTCAATCATTAACTCTCAAAAATGACATGATTGTCATTTCATTGTTTTGCTGCCACTTCCCTGGCTGTTTACTGATGTTTCTTCATTCAATAGTCTTGGCATGTTTGTTAAAAACCAGTTTGCCGTATACACGTAGACTCATTTCTGGACTTAATTATCTCCACTTTTGGTAGAGAACAGTATTTGAAGATCAGAAGAATCGTATTTTAAGACTGACATCTTGATGATAGGCATTCTCATTAGCTACCGGGGGGCATTTCCAGTCCTTTTTAGGGGCCAGAGGTGAGACTGGAGGTGTACAAACACACCATTCTCCAATAGATAAACACACACACTTTCCTTTGGAAGAGTCCTGTTTCTGTCTAACACCATAAAGGTTAATTTTATCCTTCCGTTTTTTATATATATTTGTAAACAATATCTCAAGCATGGGGGAGAAAAGCTTAACTCCAATTCTCTTCAACACATTTACCTACTTGCTCAATCACTTTTATTTAATATAAGAGTTCGATCGCTATCTTCTTTTTCTTCACCCTGAGAGTACTGACATAGGACAAGTTTCACTAGACCTCATGTTGTTTCAAGAACTCATGCCTTCACACAGCAATCCCAGCCACCGACACCTTAACACCCCATCTGCCTGACGCTAGCATTCAGGCATTATGTTGGCCCCGCCCCCTGTCGCCTGACAAGAGGTACTTGTCAGCATTCAGGCAAATATAGAGCCAGCCCCAGAGTCGTACAACCCTGCATGCACTTGTCGGTATTCAGGCAAATACTTAGCCCAGGGCCCTATAGTCGTACATCACTGCTGTGTGGCCGTGTACGGATGCGTGAAGGGCCCCTTTTAAAGCAACTTCTGCCCATCCCTTGCTCTCTTCACTACTGCCCGTTTCTGGCCCTGGGTCTCTCGACTCACTCTTATACCCTCCTACCAATCACCTTCCACATGGATTTGTTCTGTTGCGTGAATCATTTTTGCCGCTGCTGCTAAACTACAACACCCATTCCAAACCTTCTATATAACTGTCTACAAATTGCAGCTCTGATTACTGGGTTGCCGAAAGAATTGTCAATAGGCAGCGCAGTGGCTAGCAGCCTGCCCTGACACCGTCCTCTGGTGCCTAATACCGTATCTTTCCTGTGCACAACTCCTCAGCATCCTGCTAAGTAGGCTTCTAGAAAATTCCACCGGTACAACGGATCAGTGGGCTTTTCTGCTGTTCATTCATGCAGGCTTCCTCTAAAATGAGACTGGAAATTCAGGCCTGGAGGAAGGAGACTCTGCAGTAGAATTTACCTTGGTTCTTAGCTCCTTACATCTGTTACTTATGCAATTTTTCAAGTTCTCACTACTTTTTACTGCTAGCGCCGCAAAGCACCAGGACTCAACGAGCACAACAGATAACATGTTACACTGAACTACTTCCCCGCCTATAACCACATGCTAACTCACTCTCGATTGGATCTGACAGATAAAGGCTATTGTAGCAAGATGCCGCTAGGGATTGCTAAGGGGTCTCAAGAAGTTTTAGATATGAAATAGGGGTAAAAACTCAGTGATCCTGCTACCTTTGTCCAGTTGTTCTGTCCAGGGGCAAAGAACAACCCGCCTGCTCCACTCTGACCACCGAAGAGTGTGTGGGAGCAAGAGAGCCCGAGACCCTCTCCCTAAGCTTATAAATTGCTGTGTCCTCAGACAAGACCATGCGCTAGGATTTATAATTCCCAAAAGCCAATCCCATAACAGACTATTGTCCATAAAAGAGAACTCAAATGCAAGATCATTTGGTAAGAAGCAATTAACTGATGTATTTTGGAAATTAAAAATAAAAAGTACTAGGAACCACACATAAAGGTCTACACACATAAGAAGTTAAATATCTTAGTGTTATTAACTTTGGTATTTGTAAATAATTTAATTGAAAGTAAGTGCCATAATCATAAATGATTCAAATTTAAACAGAAATATTTTGTGAGAACATGTCTTTCATCTATTATCTTAATTCCTATTAATACAATATTTAATGGAAAACAAAGATAGAAGCCAGCACATGGATCATGACTAAATTTACAATGTATTTAAGTCAATTATTATTTAAATTTATTTAAACAAATCCCAAAATAACAAACTTGGTAGATATATGCCATAGTTATTATCTGACTCCACAATTTAGCACACATTTAAATGGTTTTTTTCTTTGTGCTGTAAATATAATCTGAGCCCCTATTTCACAAAGCCCTGGGAGTGTTTCAAGCCAAGAAGAAAAAAATATTAGTTGAGTTTAATTCCTTTCAGACAGTCATGCCTAAGGAAATACATGCTGGAATGCAAGAAGGTCAATTCTCATGTGTTTGAAGTGAAAAATTAATCATAAAGCAGCAAGCCTGTTAAATTCTATAATACAGCTATTAGTAACATTTAAAATCCATAAAGTAAAGTCCGAGGCAGTTGGCAGAGAGTGACTGTTCTTCACTCAATGAGTTTCATCACAGATCTAGCCTGCTTGGCTACCAGGACTGAGGGGCAAATCCCAAGGACTGCTTACCGAGGAATCTGTGCCCATTGAAAACATATGACTCTTAAAAGTTCTGTTTATGCATAGAAGTGTGACTTTGAGGATTGAAAAAAAAACCTATGTTAACAAAGGCTTTGTGAAATTTAAGACCACCCTGTGCTGTGACTTTCTCTCTTCTTATAAAATAAACTTTGTCTTACTTTGTCATTACAGGGAAGGCCACCAAAGAAAACCCAAGGTGTGACTACACGCAGTGATTCAATAAGTAGCCCCTTTTGGAATCAACATTTAATATTGGCTTCAAAATACAGTCAAACGCTGCCTAGCCACACACAGGCTGAGCTGGTTCCCCCACATTTTATTTAGACGGTGAAGTCCTTAGGAAAATCATGAAGAAGTTGAGGATTAAAAGTGAGAATGCTGTTACGATTGACTCAAAACTAAGCATCTGGGGAAAGTGTTGGGTTTGGGCATGGCCATTTGTGCTTAGACCCTTTCTCTGGTCGGACATTCTCGGCTTGCTCACTTGATACATGCAGCTTTAGATGATTCACTTAATTTTTCTGAGTCTTGGTTTTCTCATCTATAAACCAGAGGCAATGATTTCAACCTCCCAGAGATCCGTACAGTAAATCAAATATCAGTGTAATGTGTTCTGCACCCAGTAAATCTACATTCCCTTCTCTCCTTATCCCCATTCCTGGAAACCAGCATCAGTTCAAATGTTCTGGCAAGAGTTAGAGACTAAAAAAAGCAGAGGTAGAGGCCCGGGGATATAGTTCAGTTGATAAAGTGTTTTCCTAGGATGCAAGGAGCCCTGAGTTTGACCCAACACTGCAGAAAGCAGTCATGACTCAAGCCTGTAATTCCAGCAACATGTGGAAGGAGAAAATAAGAGGATGACAAGTCCCAGGTCATTCTCAGCTACATAGTAGTTAGGAGGCAAGACCTGCAATACAAAAAACTCTGTGAATAACAGTGATTTTAAAAAAAAAGAATGGCAAGCTAAGGTATGTCTTGGTGAAAATGGGGAAACATTAAATAAAGAGTAATTAGAAGGCAGAATTTTTCTATTTGAAAACTATTTTCTACTTTTCATGTTCAGCTTTTTGACATTGCATTGACTGACACTGCATAACAATGTCAGAGAGAACAGAGTATACACCCATACAATAAAAGCAGTTTAACCAAGTAGCCGTTTGCGGGGAGTAGGGGGTATCCCCACTCAATTATGCCTCAATTATAGCAGGCCAAGAAACACTCATGTGATATGAATGATTCTAGCCATACAATGCTGTTACTGCCTTTAAAATCACATGACTGAAACAAGCCATGGTAGCTTCCATAAGCCCTCCATGACACTCACACTTACAAGCTTGTGTTGTCTTATTTGCTCTTTCCTTATAAAATATTTAACACTGAAAATAGTTTATTTTCCAACAACGCAAAAGAATAGCCCTAACTTTCATTTCAAGCAAAATTTTAAACAACTTCCTTGGGGAACAGCAAATAATGTGTAGAGATGGAAAACAAACAAGTCCAGCCAGCTGAGCACATGCTTCCTGGATTTTATTATTTCAAGCACCAGAACATGGTCTTATGAAGCACACCATGCCCAATGTAAGCACCAATATTATTCATGTGTCAGTTAGTAGGAAGCTTCTAAGACAACTGAAGACCTTCTTTGTGTTGACTAAACCCACACTCTATAACTATGCATATTTTCATTTGGTCTTTCTATATAAAATTATGCAATATTCACATTCTGTTTATTTCTCTCCACTAGAAGCTGGCATCACCCTATGCACAGTCTGATGTGGAATTAGTCCTTTATCCTCTAGACAGCCTCCTGATTGCCTTGTACTTGTCCAGTACTTGTCCAGACAGTCTGGGTTTCACTGCTCCAAGCCTTTATTAGTGTGTCCAGATTAGCCACAGTACCACAGTTTTATTTGTCTGTGTCTCGCAATCAACTGAGATCGGCATTTTGAAACTCTACTCTTTTGTTGTGGGTTGGAGAAGTTTAAAATCCTGTCGCTTGGTAAAATAAAATTATGTTTTTCTTCTGGAGTACAATGGAAAGGGAGACTTTCAGCAGTTAACATATATAAAATTCATTTGACAAACTTTGAAAACACCACTGGCTACTGAGTGTCCTATGATGTACCCATGGTAAATGCTAAATAATGCTAATAAACAGCCTGTGAATATGTTCTCAGATTTGTTTATATATGATATATTGCATAATATTTATCAAAGATACATTGTTGCCTGTTATACCTCCAGGCATGGATTTTTGATGGTATTTAGCATTTGAAAAGAAGTTCTAATCTTGATTTGCCTTTATGAACATGATTAGGGAAGTAAGATAATTTCCCAAAATAATATATTGAAACTATCACATAGGTCAAATTTGACCTCAATTTTCACTAAAATTGCTAGAATTGGTGTCTCAAACTAAATCCATGTTATACATTTGCTGTGGAATAAGATCAATTTTGGGAAATTATCTGTGATAAGAATATGCTTAGGGGCAACAAAGAGACAAGTATACTTCAGAAGTACATTCTTTCTGTGTACACCAAATTTATCAATATATATTTTTTGCAAATGTAACCAAGAAGAAGATAGGCTTTAATACCCTATCTTAATGTGCTTTCTAAATACCCACAAAAGCCACACAAAAAGTACAGGCTGAAAAACATAGAAGAAATATGCATCAAGGTAACAACACACAGAAACACTTTTCTCTCATACACAAGAAACAGGGAATACCTCTGAATATGATATGTGATTGTACTTTAACTCACTATTTTAAGAAGTTTTTAGGGCCAGGAGGGGGTGGTTCTGAAAACTAGCACAGGGAACTACCCTGTGACTTTCACTTAATTTTCTTAATTCACTTAATTTTCTTAATGTTTTGTCTTTTAATCCTTCATTTATTTCCTAAGAACGAAGGTGTTTGACGGTACAACCACAGCTTGTCTAAGAAACCCAGCAAGTGTGAAGATGCTACGCTTGCACATTGTCCTGTGACCTCTACACTTAGGCTGTAGTCCATGGGCACTGCTTTTCCCAGTTTTATTTAAATTTATGGTCCATCTGCCAGTTACATCAACTATTCCATCAACACCCTTCATATTTGTATGTCAAGTCTCTTTAGTCTCCTTTAATATAAAATCAGTTTCAGTTTTTGTGATTCAGTACTTATCATTTGTAATCAAAGTTCATTCTTGTACCTCCAATTCCAACTCAGGATCACAAGGCTCTTTTCAGAATCTCTTCCTGGCTTGTATCTTCCTGTGCAGGAGAACCATGACTGGCAGCACAACCAACGTATTTACTCACAAAAACCTTGCAACAAAACAGTTTCAATATTCCTACACTTGTACAACTAAGGGGTAAAAAGAAATCCAGGTGAGTTCAATATATAGAAGATGTGGTGTTCAAATTAACTGGGTTAGTTCTTCTTCTCTTTTGTAGTGGTTACATAATTTGTTTAAATGCAATTATTTATTTGAAATATTGTTGGCTTTCAGCTGAGGTTTTTCCAACCTTCTTGATTTAAATCTATTTTAAATATGTAGAAAATTAATGCATTTCTAAACATCACAGCTGTACATGAGAACACTCTGGTATTCTGACCCTGGGATTCTTCCTACAGGTGACCGGCTAGAGTGTTTTCTGAGTGTTTTCTCATATTTTGTTAATCATTGCTCCCTGCTTGCAACATACCTAAGACCCTCAATGTATAGAAAGACAAGTCTCATTTTTACTGTTGCAGAGATTCTGTTCCATGTGTATAACCAGTAGCTCTATTAGTTTTAGTCCTATGGTGAGGTGCAGCATCATGGTGGGACAGAATCTATTACCTCTTCTCTAGGAGGTGAGACAACAAGTGTCTAGTGGACCTCAAGGCTCCTTATCAGGCCTCAAGGCAGGCAATCACAAGGAACAATTTAGCAACCTGGATTCTACTTGGTTTGGGTCATACACATGCTCGTCTTCTAACATGTAGTTGGCAACCTCACTTCTTTACCTGCATATAGACATAAATGTGTGCGTGCAGACACATACGCACATGCACGCACACACACACACACACACACACAGAGAGAGAGAGAGAGAGAGAGAGAGAGAGAGAGAGAGAGAGAGAAATATTACCAGTGGTTTGAATGCGAATGTCCCAGCCCTATGGGCTCATATATTTGAATAAATGATCTATAGTTGATGGAACTACTTTGGAAGGATTAGGATGTGTGCCCTTGTTGGAGAAGGTGTTACTGGGGCTGGGCTTTAAAGTTTCAAAAACCCTGGCCAGTTAGTACTCTCTGCCTCACACCCGAGGATCAAATATAAGCTCTCAGCTCCAACCAGCACTATGTCTGCTTGTCTACTGCTGTACCCCCCAGCAAGATGATCCTGGGTTCTAACCCTCTGGAACTGTGAGCCATGATAAACATTTACTTTTATAAGTAATCTTGATCATGTTGTATGCATAGCAATAGAATTGTAAATCACATGCACACACACTGAACAATAATTCACCTAGCAGCCTCGAACCCCTATCTGCGTTGATTTACAAGTACCATCCACTATGAACAATAGGAGAGGGTCTCTTCTCCTAACAACAGTCAAATTTAAACTGTTCCTATTTCAGTATGGGCCTAATGTATCCATTAGGCAGAATAAAGACCAATCTGGCCCACACTGGTTTTGCACACAAACACAGTATGGCAAACTATTTTCTTCTATTGAACTTTTAAGGATGCTTCTTTATTTAACATGCCACACCCCTGAGTATTCCATGAATATGATTTAAATCAGATGCATTATGGGAAACACATGCATAGTAGAAAATAGGAATACATGACCTAACGTGTCAGTCTAAATAGAGAGCCACCCAAGCTACACCTTTTAGCAGCAAGCTTCTCCTTCCTTTATACCCATAAAAAGCTTCAGGCTGCAACCTGGGACCCTTGAGTACTCAGTTATGTGTCCTGCTGTTAATCTTGATGGGGTTTCCTTCTCTAATTTCTACTATTGCTTCCTTCAAATAAAGCTATCTTGATGCTTTTGCCCATTTGTGTAAGCCCTTACAAAGAATCTGGAAACTGGGGCTGGAGATGTGGCTCAGTAGTTAAGGCATATGCTGCTTCTGCAGAGGGCTAGGGTATGGTTCTTACCACCCATGTAAGTGGCTCACAAAGGCCTGTAACTCAAGCTCTGTGGGATTCACTGTTGTCTTCCAGTCTCTGCGGGTACCCACATTTACATGTGCTCATAGTAACATACACACACACACATAATTAAAAATAAAATAGTTTAGAGGGTCTGGAAACATGTAACCTAGACCCCCAACCATTGCTAACAACATCATCTCTTAAACAGTCTGAAACCTCACCTTGGCTTGAAGATGGTTGTATTTACCGGGTACTCTTTTTATATTTGTTGTATGAATCTATTATATTTATTTTTTGTTTGTTTTTCATTAGGAGAGGACTATATTTCTTTTAACCACCACACCAAATATTGTGTTTTGACACCCAAATTTCACACCTAATTTCCATTTTTAAAATCCCTCTTGTCTATAAATAATATATAATTTGGCTTGAACAAGATGTCTCTGAACATCAAAAATTTTACTGCACATTATGAACTCAGTTTCAGTGGGATATGAGAATGCAAGCAACTGTACAATAATGTCCCAGCTGAGAAAGAATGAGGCATAAATAACGCCCAAAAATTTCAACCACAGCATTCCTGGACCCAGTCCTTCTTGATTCAATTTATAACTAAATTATCTCTGAGGATGATGGTTTAGAACACTTCACATAGCAGTCAGTAAGGAAGGACCCAGTGATTTTGGAAGCACTGCTTTGTCGTGGCCTCCTTTTAGCTTGCACACTGTTGATAAAGCTAAAAGTTCAACTCCTGAACTCAACTCCCATGCCTCCTAATGAGGGAAGCATAACACTATCCAGGCGTCTCCCAGCACAGTGATACGAGTGCCATTTGCTCCACACACTCTGATTTATGTCCGCCTGGTTAAAAATCACCCCCATGCTGGAAACCCCTGTGGAAAGGTGTGGACTGGCCCCAGGCCACAGCTCACTTCTTCTCCCTCCTTGATTTCTTCTCTCTGGGCAAGATCTACGGATGGAGGGGCATGCTGTGTATTTGTGAAATTCTCCTCACGGGAACACAGAGAAGAACTTTGGCCTCCTTGAAATAATTTACACCTAATTTAGTTAAAGGAACACAAATAACGGAGCTGCTCATGCCATCAACAAGAAGCATGACTGGGAAGATTTTTCATGCAGGATAGAAACATACGTGAAAAACACTTTCTATCTTCTGACGCTAGAAAAATTGTTCCGAGTAAGAGATTATATTTTGACAATACCAATCTAAATCCTTCGAGGGAAGGAGTCAGGGCAGATGGCCTGGGGCCAGTCAGGAAACCCTTAATCACCCAGAAAAACAAGGAACAGGAGAGGTCATTATTCTTAGTGGGCCAGACTGTAAAACAATGTTTTTTAGTCTTCAGATTTATAGTAAAGCACCTTGAAATATCCCAGGCAATTATAGAAATGAAAACCACTCCAAAAGGTATTATGTACAACTCTCTTGCTTCTTTTCTATAAACAAGAGCAACAGCTCAACTGTCCCCAAGCTTCATCAAAGAACTTTCCCATCGCATCTATCACTGAATTATTTTATCGTATTATGGGCTTAACGAAATGAATTAATTAATTTTAAACATGATAACTTAAAGGATGGAGAGACTAATGGGGCAGTAGATAGATGGATAAATGATAGATGACAGATAGATAAATAGGTAGATAGACAGACAGACAGACAGAGGATGGATGGATAGGTAGGTAGGTAGATAGATAGATAGATAGATAGATAGATAGATAGATAGATAAACAGATATATAGATAGAAGATTGATGGATAAATAGGTAAGTAGATAGATAGATATTCATTATGGATTATATAATTTACTGGACTATATTCTTCTTGAAAGTGTACAAACCCTATGAAAGACTAAATAAAACATCTTCAGGTGGATGTGTCATATTCATATTTGCACTTGGTATCATATCCTGAAATCCAAAGCAACAGTGGGGACTAAATGAAGTAATATTTACAAAGCTCTGCAATAGTCAGTCGCATTGTACCTAAACTTCCATTATATCATACATATATTAAATCAATTATACTCACAATTGTTAAAAGCATTATAGCTTACCTTTTCATAAATTAATCAACTTTTAAATTCTCTGTTTTTCTCTCTCTCTCGCTCTGTATGTGTGTCTACACTTTGTGTGTATCTGTACGTGTGTCTACATTTGTGTGTATCTGTGTGTGTCCACAACACAAGTGCAGAAGTCAGAGGACAATGTGCAGGAATTAGTTTTCTCCTTCCAATGTGTGGGTCCTGAGGGCTTAACTCAGGTCATCAGACTTGGTCAAAGGCATCACCTTCACCTGCTTAGTCATCTTGACAGCTCCTAAGTGAACTGACGTTTACCCTAACTAGGTAAATGACTTTTCTGAGCTCAGACAGTTAGCAATGTCTTGCTTAAGAATGAAATATTTAGGAATTCTTGTTTAAGAATGAAACCATAAAACACCAAAATATGCAAAAAATATGTTTTTGTATAACATGTCAGGAGAATGTGCTAGAAATAGGAAACAATGTAAATAAATCATTACATAATAAATAATTTTTATTATGCAACCAGCCACACTGGTCAGAAAAGAAAGGTAGCCAGCTACTGCCGCCAGGAAAAAGGATGAGGCTGACACTGAGAGCTGTCAAAGCAGCAATAGCCACACTGACACACTCCTTTAATCCCAGTAGCCACACTAGCTTGCCATAGAAACCAGGCGGTAGTGGGGCATGCCCTTAATCTCAGAACTAGTTAGGATTATAAAATAGGAGGAAACATGGAGGAGACATTTCTCACTCTCAGTCTCATTTTCCTGGAGGCAGAATCACCATTTTCTGACTGAGGTTGAGGTAAGAGCCAGTGGCTGTCTGCTCTGCTTTTCTGGTCTTCAGGTTGAACCCCAATATCTGCCTCTGAGTTTTTATTGATTGTGCTGCAGACACAGACAATATTCATAGATATTTGCAACAAGGGAACCCTATATAGAGATGAGACTCATAATAAAAAATTGATACCTGGGCCAGGCATGGCGGCTCACAGGACTCAGACCAGCTTGGGCTGCGGGGCAACATTTACTATCGTATAATCTGAAAATAGTGGAGTTGGCTTTTAAAAAGTTAACATAAGAAATATCGAATTACAAGGCTTTGTGTGAACACAAAAAATGCAGAATTTATGCAATTTCCAAGTACAGAATTCCTTGAAATGTTTGAAATTACAGGGGAAACGCATTGATTTACCATTGAATGCTAAAGCCATAAAATGAGAGCTGCACATGAGTAGTTTGGAGAGCTCTCACGTAAAACAGAATTTGATGGTAAGTGACTGAAGTCATGGATTAAAAGCTTGTTGTTCACATTATAACTGGCCCAAATACTCCTCTTGATTTTGGAACTTCTTGAGCCTGTTTTCATTGTTTAAGATGAAAGCAATACATGCCCTTGAATAAATAACATTCAATAGAAGCTGTATAATGATCTGGCCAGATCAGCTAAATGGGTCATTTTGCTCACCTGACCATAGTTCCTTCATTTATAAAACAACAACGTGCAACTGAATCATTTGAAGTCTGCTTCAAAGGCAAAGCTTGGATTAGAAATCATAACTTGTCGATAAAGATTTTGATTATAAAAAGATGATTCAGAATTTTGAAGTCTCTAGAATCAACTCGCTCAAAGGAAATCAGATTAAAGATTTATGGGAACATGGATGACAGATTAAATTAAAAGGTAAATCCAACACATTCCAAACATGTATTTCTCTTTCCCTTTGCTATTTGTTATGGTATTCACTACTGATATGCTTTTTTTCTCTAGATGTTTCATTTTTTAATTACTCCCCCGCTTTTTGAAAATAGATTCTTTTCAGAGGCCAGAGAAACAGCTTAGCAGTTAAGAAAGAGCACTGGCTATTCTTCCTAGAGGTTCAATTCCCAGAATCACATGGTAGTTCACAATTGTATGAAACTCCAATTCCAGGGGATTTGACAACCTCACACAGGTGTGCATGCAGACAAAACACCAATTTTTTTATATTTATGTGCATAAAATAAAAATAAACTGAAAAAAATTTTCTCATACAATATATACCGATTACAGCTTCCCTCTACTCCTTGTAGTGGTGTAGGAGTTTCTTTTGTATTTTTATTGTTTTTATTGGTTAAATAAAGAGACTGTCTTGGCCTTTTGATAGGGCAGCCCTTAGGTGGGCGGAGTAGACAAAACGAAAGGCTGGGAGAGAGAAGGCAATGGTTACTGGACACTGGTTAGACTCATGTCGGTAAGCCACAACTCAAGTGGTGATACACATTAATGGAGATGGGTTAAAATAATATGTGAGGATTAGCCAATAAGGGGCTAGAGATAATGGGCCAGACAGTATTTTAATGAATACAGTTTTGTGCAATTATTTTGGGCATAATCTAGCCAGGCACTGGGCAACAAAAACCAGGTGGCCGCTGGGACCAAAAACAGGCCCATGCCTCTTACTACAGTTGGCTACCCAATGTGATTTTATTGTGTTTTCTTTAACTTTCTTGACTGTGAAGGAGCTAAGTACAGAGAGACATTTCATTGTGTAATCTGCCAAACTAAACCAACATATATGTTCTAAGGATATGGTGCTTTGGAAAGGAGGTTCTTCTTTTGTTTTCACAGAGGATGAGACCCTATGGATTCCTTCTACACCAATATGGTTTGATAGACCACGTCCTCCTGAAAGGTCACTGTGAACACTTTCAGAAAATTACTTTACTCAACTGCCGAACGAGATGAACCTGGCACACAGGATACACAATAAAAGACCTGATTAACAGCACCCCCATACAGCAGAAAGCAGTTTGGAGAGAAGTAACTACACCCATATTCCCAAATATTGTTTCTAAATGTTCTTTAAATTTAAATTTAAAGGGAGAGATGATATAGATATGGATAATTTACATTGGTATAAATTTTGCTTTATTGATATAAATTTAAGGTCAATTTTGTTATATATATGTATTTCTGATCTTGATTAAGGTATTGTGATTGTGTAGTTCATTTAAAATTGTAATGTATAATTAGGAAATATACGTTGTTAATAGATAATCATTGATATAGTCAAGCTTGTAGTCATGTTAGTTAGATTTTCTAGATATATAGAGGTATATTTCAGTTAGATAGACATTCTTCATATCTTTCAAAGATGACAGAATATGGCATTTAATGTTTTATAACTTAGGTCTTTTCATGACAATGAGACAAGTAGACCAGCTACTTCAAGAGGAAGACAGGCATCGAAGAGGCTCCTTATGGAGTTTGATAGCCATTTGGGCAAAAAACTGCTCTTGCCTGGACTGCTTAAATGGACACAAAGAACTTACAGAGAGAGGACTACTAAACTTGCTTAAAGGTGAGATGATCCTTCAGGGTTGCTCATTCATGAAAAGTCTACGAGACATTTTGCAGGATACAGAAGAAACTGACTGAACTGTCTTTGAATTTTCCTGCTTCATGGAAATGTCTGCTGGATAATATGGGCCTATAGGCTGAAGATGGATGCCCCAATGGTACAGAGAAACTTTGGGTGACTGTACAGGTAGCGAGATGTCTCTGTCATTTCTAGAGTTTAGAAGTTGCTTATTACTTGTTTACTTAGGCAATATTATATCCTTCTGGAGTCTTTGATGGCATTGAAGAATGGATAGTTATACTTTTACTTTGTCATGATAAAAGATAAAATAGGTTGTAACTGTAATTCTTGCTTGATAACTTTTGTTATATGTAATTTTACTATGTTAAAGTTAAAGCCTTCCTTTTTGTTTAAACAGAAATAGGAAAATGGTGTAGGAGTTCCTTCTGTATTTCTATTGCTTTCATTGGTTAAATAAAGAGACTGCCCTGGCCTTTTGATAGGGCAGCCCTTAGGTGGGCAGAATAGACAAAAAGAAAGGCTGGGAGAGAGAAGGCAATGTGGGAGATGTCATGCTTCTCCAGCCCAAGATGGACACTGGTTAGACTCATGCCGGTAAGCCACAACTCAAGTGGCGATACACATTAATGGAGATGGGTTAAAATAATATGTGAGAGTTAGCCAATAAGCAGCTAGAGATAATGGGCCAGGCAGTATTTCAATGAATACAGTTTCTGTGTAATTATTTCTGGCATAAGCTAGCCAGGCACTGGGCAACAAAAACCGGGTGGCCGCCAGGACCAAAAATAAGCCCATGCCTCTTACTACAGTCCAGTTCCTCCTCACCTCTTGGCACACCCAGGTCCAATTCCTTTCTGTCTCTCATTAGAAAAGAATAAACTTCTAAGAAGCAGCAATAAACCATAAAGAAATACAATAAGATAAAACAAAAACATCGCATTGAAGTTGGGCAAGGCAAGACAACAGGAGGAAAAGAGAAAGCACACATCAATGATCCATTCACTCACAGACTCAGGAGTCCCATAAACATACTAAACTGAAAGCTGTAATATACACATGGGGGACCTGGTGAAGACCCATGAAGGTTTGTCCACTTGCTGCTTTAGCCTCTGTGAGTTCCTATGAACTCTGCTCAGTTGATACAGGGCTCTTGTTCTCCTGGTACCCTCCATCTCCTCCAGCTTACGTTCTTTTTGCCTCCTCTTTCTCATGGTTCCTTGAGCTTTAAGGGAAGAGAGTAGATGGAGACATCTGGTTTAGGACTGAGTTTTCCAAGGTCTCTCTCTCTCCCCCTCTCTCTTTCTTTCTCTCCTCTCTCTGTTTGATGTCTGACTCTGGCTCTCTGTATTTGTTCCCATCTGCTGCAGGAGGAAGTTTCTTGATGATGATTGAATAAGGCACTGATCTATGAGTATAGCAGAAAGTCACTAGGAGTCATTTTTATCACTTTCTTTTTTTTTTTTAAAGACCAGTAGTCTTTCTTTTTACCCTAGGTCTTTGGGCTATCTAGTCTCTGGCTCTTGGTCACCCTAGCAGTTCCATCTCGCAGAATGGGCCTTAAGTCAAATCATACGTGGTTGGTTACACCTGCAAGCTTTGCCTCACAATTGCTTTCAAATGATAATCTTAGGACATAAATTTTCAAAAATGCCACAGGAAATGAACATTATTGAGGTGAACACCAAGTTTCCACAGAGTAGCTGCATTCATTTTAATAAACCATTGATAGCCTGATGGTTGTTGTGCAGATGAGCAGGTAGATGTTTACCCTCAACACAAACACATTTGAGTTGTTTAGCTGAGGTCATGGTACCAGTTTTGGCAGCTAAGTTATGCTTGAACATCTGCACCTATAAAATAGCGTATTAAAGTCTAATCCTCAAGGACCTGTTTTTAAGAGGTGGCTGGGTCATAAGGGTGGAACTCCTCACGAAGGGATTAGTGCCCTTATAAAAGAGCCTGAGAGAGAATATTTATCTTCTTTGTTCCACTACTACCATGTGAGGACACAATGAGAAATTTTCATCCATGTGGAAATAGTCCTCATAAGCCACAAAACCCTCTTCTGTTTTGATTTAACACTATCTAGTTTCCATGAATACAATCAGTAGATTTATGTTGTTTATAAGGTACTTTGGTAGGAAAGCTCAAACTAGGAAACTATCACTCAAACATGCTGCAGTAAAAATTGAAGTTGAAAATGATGTAATAGTGGCATCCTTGATATACTGAGGAGGAACAAGCAAATTCTTTGATACAGTAGCAAATAGCTACTTATCTAAGTAGCAAGACAAACAAGTTAACAACTACAAGTATGCTACTCAGAATTCTTTATATTTAGGCAATTTTCAGAGAGTCTTTAAAAACTATGCTGCAGGACTGGAGACATGGCTCAATTGAAAAAGTGTCTACCATAAAAATAGTGTGTAACTCCAGTACCTCTCTCTCCAGGGCACAGACAAATGGATTTACGAAGCTTATTAGTCTTTCAATTTAGCTAAATCACTGAGTTCTAGGTTCCAAGAGAGACCTGGTCTTTAAAAGTAAGGCTGAAAATAAATGAAAAAGAAGCCCAATGTTAACCTCTGCCTCCCCAGGTAATGTGCACATACCCCCAGAAACATGTACATGACACAAACAAACATGTACACACACATGCTTGTGCATACACTCAGATACACACAAAGACACACATTCTAGAGTTTTGAAATAGTGTTTTGTTTTTTCTTTCTTTAATTAGTTTAAATGTTTCAGAGGATAATTGAGAGTGAAACAACTAGATACAATTATTAATCAGAAGAAAAACACAGATCAATTTCTTCAGTGAACTCAAAATTGTGAAGGGGATTTTGGAGAATGTAATTATCTATTAGGATTTAAACAGATTGGGGAATAAATTAGGAGATATGGCTCAGCTATTACAGGCTAGGCTCACAACCAGAACATCAATAATATTGTAAAAGGAAAATGCCACAATTATATCACAGTAAATGTGATAAACACATACCCTTGTTATATGTAACATGTTGAGACAAGATTATGGATTTTCATAGCAAAATTCAAAACCTGGATCCTCTATGGCCACTCAGTAGACACTCAGTATGCTAACAGATGTACAAGTGTAGTGGTGGAAACTGGTGAGCTTCTGGGCATGCAGCAACAATTTCAGTGAGCAACTCGGGAAGCTCAACAAAAACTTGCGTTTAACTAAAGCAAGATCCCATGTAACATTCTGAAGGTTGACAATCAACTAGTGCTCAACTTTGCCTTCCTCACTTGCTATGCTGTTCTTTAGGGCAAGAGAACCAATAGCCTGTGTGTATGCGCACAGAAAAAGATTACTTTTAATAAACTTGCTGATGGGATTTAGTGAAACAAAAATCAGGCCAGAGACCTAGGAAAGAGTTGCAGCCTGAGTACAAAGGCAGTCTGCTGCAGAACCAGACCTGATAGTATAGACAAATCCCAAGGTGGAACACCATGGGGCTCTTTCTTGCTTAGGGATTGAGAATTTATATCTGTCCAGGCTTTCCACTGAATGAGTGACACTCATCTACATTAAGGAAAACAATCTACTTAACCCAAAGTCTATCAGTTTAAGTACAAAAACCTACAGGGGACTGTTGGACTAAATAGCTGGTCACCATGGCCTAGCTCAGTTAACACATGAAATTAACCATCACCCTGACTATATAAACTTTGGGGGCCCATCATCTAACTCCCACATAAAGACATGGAGATTTATTCTTACTTATGAATACCCAGCCTTGTCTCTAGCCAGCGTTTCTTAACTTAAATTATCCTGTTTCTCTTTAACTACCTTTTGCCTCTGAGCTTTTATCTTTCTCTAGTCTATATATTTCTCTTTCCTTCTTACTCCTTCACTGGCTGTGTGGCTAGGTGGCTGGCCCCTAGAGTCCTCCTCTCCTTCTTCTTTTCTTGCCCCTCCCTATTTATTCTTCTCCTATTTATTCTCTGCCTGGCAGCCCCAACTATTTCTCTCTCCTGCCTAGCTATTGGCCATCCAGTTATTTATTAGACCAACCAAGTGTCTTAGAAAGGCAAAGTAGCACAGCTTCACAGAGTTAAACAAATATAACATAAAAGAATGCATGTATCTTTGCATTATTTAACAAGTATTCCACAATATAAATAAATAAAACACATCTTCAGCTAATATTCTGCATCAACAGTCCCTGAAATTAAGCTAAATAATATCTGTCTCAGAGTTGGGAAATCATGAGTATAAAATTAGCGAAAGATTATGAACATAGTACCTAGTAAAGAGCTAATGAACATTAGTTTTCTTTATCTACATGTCTCTAATGTATAATTATAATGTCTAAAGTAAAATAAGGGGCCACTGAGATGACTCAGCATATAAAGGTACTTGGTACCAAGCCTGAGGACCTGAGGTCTTGAACTAACTGTATAACAGAGTATCACCTTGAAATCCTGATCCTCCTGCCTCCAACCCCCAAATGCTAAGATTATAGGCACATGTCACCATTCTCAGCTACCTTTAAACTTAATTTAAGTCTCCCTTTAGTGTGATGACCAGAGCCATACCTTCGCAGGTGTCAATGACCAGGAAGACAAACTTGGACACTCTAGAACAATATATACTGCTGTCAAGAGTCCTGGATGTGGCATGGAAAACAAGCAGAGAGACACAGTTACAAAGAATGTTTTGCTGTACTTACCCAACCAAGCCGAAAGCAATATTCATGACCTCCTATTTGGACAATTAAAATAAAATTTAAGAGTAGATGCATGCAGCCAGACAAAATAGAAGCTGCTCTTAATCACTAACCTTTCTTCCAAATTTAACCAAAGACTCTTTTTGAGGTTTGAGGAAGTTCAGAGCCCCTCCTCCCCCGCTTATTCTTCATTTGTGCCTCTCTCTGCAGTTTTGGGTTCCAGCTGGAATCCAATTTACCCAAACAACCCAATGAGGCTGTTCTCCTGAGGCATTCAGTCCTGTGGACAGGACACGAGTTCAGATAGTTCAGATAAGGCTTGAGATCAGCAGCCAAGCACTTGGATGATTTTCTGAACTGGATCTTCCAAGTTTTGCCCCATATTAGGCCATATAACTGCAAATAAATATTTATTGTGTTAAATTGGCTCTGCAAATCTTAAACACATCTGGATCTCACACAGTTGAGACACTACACAGTTGACGTCATGCATGCTCTTATGGAGATTCTCGTACTATAGAATAAATTCCTCAAAGGAGGAAAGAATTAAAAAAATTTTTAGTGACATTCTGATACATGTACTGATTGCATGTAGTACTCCAAGCTTTAGAGTTGGAAATGGGGATTACCTCGCTCTACAGCAGAGCACAGTGTCCAGGCATAGAGCCAAGGCTTAAAGTATTAGGAAATCTTTCCAGGGAGCATGAGCTAGATGGTGAGATAGAATTAGCTCAACAGACAATTGGAATGCCTACTTGGACAAAGGTAAAGAGCAATTGAATTATTATATGTGTCCTATTTACGATTCTATTTCTGTGAAGAGATACTGATAAAGCATGAAACAATCCCACACCAGTTTGAACTTATTATTAAAGGGATTATTTATTTGAGGGGAAAAAACTTACCAGAACACCTGTCCTACATGACCAGGAAAGGAGGCTCCCTGGAACTGGAGTCCAAAGCAAGAGAGCAAGAGGAGGGCTGCCACCGCTTTTCAAAGAGAAGGAGATCATGCCCCAGTGGGCTGGTATCTCAAAGGCTATTGGCTGAAGGAGCGGAAGGAGCTCCCACAGCACTTCCCCCTTTTGTTTAAGTTAGAGAGTTCTAAACCTACTACAAAATTATATACAATAAGAACAAATATCCTATTCTAACTAGCTTAAGTATTGTATAATAAATAACTTGGCCAAGTCATGAGAGGAAAGTAACTACATTTATCGAGTCTTCAACCCCATTGAAGATCCGAGAAGGGAAATAATGTTACCTGAGTAATTAGGAAGTGCAATCAAACAACTTCCAAAACATGCAACAAATCACAGAGACAACTGGCTACCTGGGCAATCACCCAAAGTCACGTTTGCAGCGTTGAAGCAACCAACTTTGGCTAAGGCCTAGAATAACTGACAGATTATTTTTAAAGGCAAGAAATTTTCCAAAACCATCTTACCCTGTCTTGGCAAGACTTGACAGTTCTGCTTATCCATTTCCGGATACTATGTATTTTGTCAGTAGTTGAGGTATGGGCAGTTCCTTGCCCAGAGACCGGTTTTGCCAAGAAGAAGACAAGCTCCAAGTGGAGTGTCTTTGGTGCTCAACAATCTCTCAGGAATAGATCGGTGTTGCCAGGAGCGATTGTGTCTCGCTACCACAGTTAGCTCTAAATTAGATTAAATGCCATTTTCTACAGCTTTTTGAAGAGATTGAGGATTATCTATTTATACAGAATATAATCTCTACATATCTAAAAAACCTGATTAGTCTAACTATAAATATGACAAACATAGATGACTATTAATCTATAATTCTTAATACCTATCTAACTTAAAGACTAAGACAATAAACAACTACGCAATAAATGAGGACAATGACCTCCAAATGTAAACAATGTACAAGTATACATTGCAATATGGTAAATATATATATCAATACATAAACAATATATAAGTATCTTAAACAGAGGTAGAAATGTACACTGCAATATGGTAAATATATATTGGTACATAAAAAATATTTTAAACAGAGGTAGAAGCATGAATGCATACAATATTCAATATAATTTAACTTTGTATCCATTGTAATTGTCTATAAACAATAACTCACAAATACCAATCTATTATCCCATCATCCAATTTTCCTTCTTCTTTTTTCAAAAAGATCCCTGAGCTTATAAAATTCCTCCCCCAACCCTAACCGGATACCAACTATAATCAAGCCCTAAATGATGTCCCTAAGTCTGAGGAAAACTGTGCTGGGAGAGGGTATGTCATCTTCTAGAATTACTTCCAGCTGTCATGGGGGCAACGTCCTTTCTAGGTGATCCTGTGAAAGTAAAATGATGGTTAAATTTCAAGATCAATGTCTGTAAGACTGTAAATAGTCTCTGAGTATTTTGTGGAGGTCTGGCCAGAATGTTGTAAAATATGTGTACCATTTCAGCTAATCAAGTTGGAGCCATCTTGCGCAGCTGGTACTCGAAACAGGTCTTGTAGTAGCGCTATCAGTATCATGACATTATATCAACCAGATGGAGGTGTTGTTATGGGGACCCATCTTCTTCCTGAAAACTTCAAAGATAACTGCAGGAAAAATTCATTGTTCATTGTGGAAAACTTAAACATTATTTTTATAGACATATATGGTTGTATATATTCAATGAAAGTCATGATAAAGACAAAAATAGATATGAAGAAAAGCAAAGATGTTTTCTAAATTCATTTTTCTTTCTGTCCCATATCATGGCTCTTGACATGAGACAGAAACTCCAGAAACTCTGGGTTTTTCTTTTAACAACAGGCTTGGAATTAGAGAGGGATTGAGCCAGAGTCCAACTCCAAAACCAGCTCTATAAATTTAGAAACATAAACATATCTTTGATTTTTATACTTACAGAAATTATTTGGTTTTCTTGATGATCCCTATTGGGTAGTTATTTTTCCATCTGTCAGTATTCAAACATCCAGAGTCCCTTGAATTTTTTGAAAATGGGTGTTTTCCTGCAAAGACAAGAACAGAACCCTGCCCCCATTCTATGTTTTTCTTACCACCTGTATGAGTATCATCATTGTGGATGAGCTGTCATGTCTCCTTTCCAAGAGGTTTCTCCTCTTCAAACAAAACCTTTATTAATTTTGATGGTATCCACAATTTTTCCAAGGCCAGTATTATTTTAAAAATATTAATTGGGACTTGCTTTCAATTTCAGTTTCACGTGGTTGGTCCATTATCATCATGGTGAGGAGCAGAACAGGCAGGCATAGCATGGCATGGTGCTGGAGAAGAAGCTGAAGGCTTTATAGCCTGATTCGCAGAGGGCAGACAGAGAGAAGGACATCAACTGGGAACTAAGTATGCAAATATATGAGCCTGTGAAGGCATTCTCATTCGAAGTACCAAGGCCATGTTAACTCTAAATGAAGTAATTCAGTGAGTCAGCATACTAGTCATCCAGTTCATGGGTTTTATATAAAACAAACTTACCAAGAAGTAGCCCAATATATGTCCAAAGAAAATAAATGGCACCTACATAGTCATGTTTAGCATGTCACTATTCACAATAGGCAATTTTGTTTTTGTGAGAGGAATATTATTTGGCAAAAAGAAGGGGATTATGTTTTGCTCAAGAAAATAGGTAGAAGAGAAAATCAATATTGGGTAAAATTAGTTAAACTCAGAAAGCAAGTTATGGTTGTTTAAAAAAGAATAGCCCCCATAGGCTCATATATCAAATCATTAGTCATCATTGAGTATATTGAGTCATCAGTGGGTGGCATCATATGAGAAAGACTAGACGGTATGGCCTTGTAAGGTTTCAAACGGTCACACCAAGCCCAGTATATCTCTCTGACAGCTGCTTCCATATCAAGATATAACTCTCAGCTACTGCACCAGCAACATGCATGCAGCCATGTTCCCTGCCATGATGATAGCAGACTAAGTTTCTGAAACTGTAAGCCAGCCCCCAATTAAATGCTTTCTTTAATGAGTTACCTTGGTTATGATGTCTCTTCATAACAATAGAATACTAAGATACAAATATTTCATGAAACAGACAAACAAAAAGAAAAAAAGCAACAAAACATAACCAAAGTTATCTTAAAATAAAAGATGAACTATTTTAAAAAAGAGAAATTACCTGGGAAAGACGGAAGACCAGAGAGTACGTAAAAGGGAAAGTAGACACAAAGTTTATCACTTAAACATCTAGAATGTTTCATTAATTTTTATGACTATCTATTAATATCTATTAGAGATTCTTAAAGAAGTTATTCCAGCTACTTCATATGCTACAAAGTGTTACCGTGTAGCCATTTAAGTTTACTCTGAAGGTGGTTGCTCTGGAAAAGGTGCTTGTCTAAGGAGAAAGAAAACAAAGGATAGAGAAAAGATATACAGTAACAGCAGAAATCAGACTCTTCCTGTTGTTATAAACCAGATGAGAAAGCAAAAGGTACCCATTTAGACAAGGTAGTTCATTATAAGAAAAAAAGCTTAAAACAATAAATCACTAAAATGACAAAGTAAACAGAAAAACACAAAAGCCAGAACTGTACTGTTAGAAATTATGTATATACACACATAAAGATAAAGATGTATAATATTAAAGATAATTCATTTAAAAGATGAATAAAATTAAAAGTTTTTTAGAAATTTTTTTAAATTTAAATTTTAAAGAATAAAAGTCTTTAAAAGCTTGAAGAAAGCTGTGATTGGATGTTTCAGAAGGCAACCTATGAACTGATGGCAATGCAAGATTCAGGGCAGAGGAGCATCTGCCAAGCAAGGTCCACAAGTGGCCAAGACCAGGCCTGATCATTACCACAGCAAGAAACCTTGAAGGTGGAACAATATCCAGAACTTAGAAAAGGATACAAAACTCCCAGAAAGGTTTTAAGTAGAATTAGTGTTCAGAGAAGAAGATTAAGATATGTTTAATGATCATGAATAAATACATGAAAAAAACATAATCACAAAAAAATTGGCAAAAGAGATACCAGAAGCATTAAACATACTAATAAACCCAAGAATACATTCCAAGTACCCATATACATGAAAGAATTATTTTTATTTTGAGGATTTAAAATAAATGTATATATAGTATTTCTGAACTTTTTTTCTTTTTTGACAATAGGGAAGAAAATGTCAATAAATGAATATAGACCACATGGAAAAAAATCAATATGCTTCACTATTAAAATATGTGGCAAACTAACCACTAAACAAATGTGAAAGCATTTTACAATAAACAAAGTATTACACAGACGTCAAATACTGTCATTAGGGCCACTCAACCCCTAGCTGGTGAATGACACCCACAAGCCCACCCAGTACTTCACCGGGTGGGCAGGTGCCGTTATGATGAGCAAATATATGATGGAGAAATGATAAAGAAAAAGAAACAGAACGCTTCATGTGCTGTAGAGAGAGTCTGAAGAAGCAAAGATAGTGAACAGGAGGTTGACGTGGGTGGCCTGTGCTGCCACCCAGAGCCATGGTGATGTATGGCCTGAGCTGCTGCTGAGGATCATGTCTGGGTCCATGGCTCTGCTGTGGTCTGTGTTATCCATGAGCCACGTTACCAAAGGGGGGCATTCAAACCATGTGTGTTGAAATCCAGGGGCCATGATGAGTCCACCCTTCACTGACCCCGGGAGACCTGGTCCTGCCCACTTTCAGGAGAACTGGTCCCACCCCTTTCATGGGAGAGCTGTACCACCCCACATCCCATCCTCCGCACACCACAACCCCCACCCAGGCACCTAGGAGAGCTGGTCCCACTGAAGAGAACTAGTCCTGCTGGCATTGGAGTAGGAGGGCTGGCTGAGGGGGGGATGGTCCCAGTGGAGGCCCGGTCTGAACAACTCAGCTGCCACCTAGGCCCACATTCAGGGCCGTGATTTGGCTCATCCCAACATCTACGCCATCTATTACTTGCTGGTGCAGGTGAACAGACTAGTCCTGTGGAACCACAGAGCAGGATTTCGATGACTAGGACAACAGTAAGATATTGAAGAGGAATCTCCATGAAAGACCAGTCAGTATTGATGGTGTACAAGAAGCCAGAGGCCTTGAATTCATTTCAGTGACCACTTGCAAGCAAAGTTTTGGGACAAAAGCAAATACTGCGTGACATACCACAGTTCCCAATACCATTAAGACAAATGAAGAGGTGATAGAGAGGTAGGAAAGACAGAGGAGCAACATGGGATTTTTGTTTGTTTGTTTTGATTGGTTTTTTTGTTTGCTTGTTTGTTTGTTTGGTGTTCTGTTTTTAATTAATATTTTTATGATGAAGTATTGCAAGGGTAGATATGGAGAGAAATTAGTGGGTTTGGTATGCATGATGTGAAATCTCCAAAATATAAATAATTTTAAAAATTGCTTAAAAAAAAGAAAAAAGAAAAGAAAACCTTTGGAAAATAGAAAACAAAAATCCAGACCTGTGAATGAAACCAAATAAGCAAAAGGTATAAAAAGAAATGGAGGGAGGTCTGGGAGGAGAAAGGCAGGAGTGAGGGAGCAGTGGGGAAGGAATAGAGGACCATTAGGAGTCACTACCTATTGCACCACATAGATAGACATGCCTTTTTCTGATTTGCTATGTTTAATAGGAGACCCATCATTTCCATGGTTATTGTAGAATTTAACTGGTATTTTATGGTATTTGGTTTATGTTCCCCACTTCCAGATATTTTTGCTGCAATTTTAACTGTTCAGTTCTGAAGTCATTAAACTGTATACTCAGGCATACTGAGGGGAAGAAGCTTTGAGAAAATATTTATAGATAATAATTGAAGTTTGATTTCTTTGTCAGATCTGGTGTTATTTGCAAAGCTGTCCAAGAACTTTGAATAGAGTCAAAAGACACTCAAACTCATATTAAAGGGATATTCAGCAATATATATATCTGGAATTGGGTTATGAGGTCTCAAAATAGATTTGAAGTAGAAAAGGTCCTTTATGATTTCTCAGATTGAACCTACATTGATCCATTATCCCTCTGAATACAACTGAAAAGAATCTAATATCCACCATAGAAAATGGATACATCACTGTGCCTTTCCATCGAGCAAGCTGCTTTCCTTATTTGCCATGCCTCGTGTTGCCAGCTTCCGATAACATCTTTCTTCTTTCCAATGTTTAATTCAAGAGCTAATGAAATCAAATTAAGATGGATAGGCCAGGGAGAGCACATTGTGAGAGACATTGTATTTCTGTACTATATAAATGTGGATTGTGTTGTAACTAACGAACTGTTAAAAATGAGAAGGGCAGAAGCACTGCATGTAGATGATAAACTTGAAGTTGGGGGCCAAACATTCTTGAGTCATTCTTACATCAGGTTTCTGACTTGTTTAATGTTATGTGATTGAGCCAATGGAAGCCCTTGTTTTATTCTTCTTCTTATTATTATATCATCATCATCATCATCATTAATCTAAGTCAAATTATGTAGTATTTTTTCAATAAATGACATGAAATTGAAAAAAATACTGTCATTAGAATAGATAGTATTAGAATCTTAGGTAGCTACAACCTATAAGTAAAACTTACAGTATGTGGCAGATAAAAGTTAATAAGGAGAAAAAAACAAAAGAAGTAGTGTCAGTTATCAAATTGTAGTCAAAGCAAACAACGCATCTGCAACCACTTTAGCAAGTTAAGTTTTTACCAACATAGTAACTGTAAAGCACTATCACTGATAAGTCACTGATATACTAACACATAGCTACATAGCTTCTTTGGGAAAGTGTTTTGGTAGCATAAACTCATCTTCAAATTCAAGCATAAGAGAAATAGTTTCTAAAGGAAAGCACAATGATGATATTCTTACACCCTTCTGCATGAAGAGTTTCCTGGTCTCTTCCTTGTCTTACAGACTATTCATTTATCTCTTCCTCAAAGCAGGATAGGTGGAGATCACATCTGTCCATTCATTCAACTATATTTAAGCTGTGAACTGCACCAACTAAGTATATATTCTCACAGAAAACAATCAATCAGAAATCAATCTTTCTCCCATACATTTTAGTGGAAGAAATAAGAAAGGAGATTGAAAGGTAGGTAAATGGATATATAAATAAATTAGAAAAATACTGAAGGTAAATACTGAAGATAAATAGTGTTCAGATATTGAATGAAATAACTAGGTAACTATTTAAAAATGGTAGTTGGGGGAATCTTTTTGATGAAGGATGTAAATTAAAGTATGAGAAGGAGCCAGACAAGTTGATGTGGGAGTCCCCTCTGTGTGCTGTGATTACCATTAATGAATAAAGAAACTGCTTTAGACCTGCAGTCCTGTCCAGACACCGAAGAAGGAAGATGTGATTATCCTGCTGAAAAAGGTACCAAGCCATGTGGCTAACATAGATAAGAATAATGGGTTAATATAAGTTATAAGAGTTAATAAGAAGCCTGAGCTAATGGACCATTCAGTTTATAACTAATGTAGACTTCTGTGTGATTCTTTGGGACCTAACGACTGTAGGAACTGGGCAAGAAACCACAGACAACAAATGGCGGCCATGTGGACAACTGCATCCACCTAAAACCTGAGAGAGCTTAGGAAGTAATTCTAGACAGAAAAGAATAGAGTAAAGCATGGCTTCTTGGTAACAGCAATTTTCTCTGCTCTGCTTGCTACAGGCAAGTGCTCTCATTTAAGAGAGGCTTCCTGACTCAGCTTTAGCTGCAAAACCCTGCAGCTCCTTAAGAGGTCCTGCCACAAAACACTTAAATGGTGTTAATAAAAGCTGACCACATGCTTTTTGGTTTTCAGCAATAGCAGGAAAAAAGCTGCACTGTTTTAAAATGCCAGCTTTTTGGACTGTTCTGCTAGTGCAAACTCTGACTCTTTGAGGCAGGAGGTCAGGCTACAGAGAGAGCATTTGAGTGTTGTTTGTGGACATACTGTTGTAGCTTACTTGCTGGCAAGGACCTTGAAGTGCCATAGAGTTGTGGCAATAAACATGGTTCCGGTACCTCTGCCATGAGC
>PVIU01001272.1:150932-225806 GCA_004026605.1 Ondatra zibethicus | reverse complement strand
TACATGCAGAAGAGATAGGTCCTGGTGTCATTGTTTGTGGGTTCTCCATCTGCCAACTTTCGCCGCCACATTCAGAGAGTCTGGTTTGATCATATGCTCATTCAGTCCCAGGCCAGGTGGATTGGTGTGCTCCCATTAGTTCAGGCACACTGTCTCAGTAGGTGGACCAGCCCCTCACGGTCCTAACTTCCTAACTCAATTTCTTTCTTTCTTTACTTAAACAAGGGTTTGTTGTATAACCCATCTAGTTGTTGGGATCTACATTCCTTTTCCCTCAGCCTCCCAATAGTTAGAGTTACATGCTGGTGTTTCTTTGCCTGGATAAAATATTTTTTTAGTTTCATATGTTAAAACTTCATTTCGTACAGATTTTTGAAGATGTAGCATACATCGAAGCATGGAAATTACAGTGTTCTTGTCACAGATGGAGAAACTAAACTCAATGTGTGTAAATATTACTTCTGGTAATTTAAATCTATTTACACATGCACAGTGATTGTTAGGTTAAAATTTATAATTTTATAGCAAAGGAAATGATGTCAGTGAGAGCAAAATATGTCTGCTGATATGGTCTTTTGTATAAAAGAATATGGAAAAAATATACCTCCTATGAAAGCTGGTGTTTTATCTCTTTTTGAGGTTGGTGACAGAATTCTGAAAACAAATGAATAAGTCATCTTTCTTACCTTGGCATTCATTCCCCATTCTAAAAAATGAGAAAGTTGGCATGAGAGATCTCTGGGGTCCCTCCAAATTTAAAACCCGGCCATCTGGCAATTTTAGAAGACTGGGCAGAAGCAAGATAATGAATGAAAAGTTTGGAGTATCATCAGAACATGAGCAAATGTAATTACAATTTTAAAATGACAGCAACCCACAACTCTTCCTAAATAGTATCTACTTGTGTGGATTGAATTTCTGTTGTCAAGCTAATAAGAAGAAATTGAGAATGAAATGCCTGCTTATAAAGATGTCAGCAGAGGAGCATTTATCCTGTTCAGTATGTGGTACGACACTTGTTAGCTTATTTTTTCATAGCTGCGTGAGTTACTTTCCACATTATCTCACCCTCTACACATGAATTAAGCCAATAGTTAAGTAGCTAAAGGTTATGGGTAGTTATTTAGCTAGAGAGTTCATAACCCTCAAATCTGGATTCCCTTTCTATTTTATTTTTTATAAACAATCTTTTTTATTTTATGTACCAATCCCCTCTATTTCTGAAAAGAGGTAGATCAGAAAGTGTATGTGGTGGGTGTCAAAATGAGCCTTCCAGAACTGCCCTTTTTTATTAAAAGTGTGTTTTTAATACAATATATTTTGATCAATTCTTTCTCCTCCCTGAACTACTCCCAAATCCTTCCCACCCTACTTTATGTTCATCCTCTTCTCTCTCTCACAACCCCCAATACTCAAAAAATTACCCCAAAATTAAAAAACAAAGCAATAAAAATCCAATAAGAAAAAACTAGCCAGAGAGAAAACAACAAGCACACCCAACCAAATCGTGCTTCTGCATCATATGAAGTATTAATATTATTGTAAAGGATCTTCTTTCCGGCAACCTAACACAGTTTCTGTAGACCTAGCATCACTGACCCAGAGACAGGTGTTCTGTTATTCCCAGGCCCACCACTGTGTGCTTTGAAGGCTGTTCCTGCTTCTAAGAACACCTTCATTTAAAGATGGCTCTCAGAAACCAGAGCTTACAAAGTGACTGCTCCACAGTGGCTTGGTATTAAGACTCACTGTATTCAGAAGGCACAAATCACAACCTGCCTGTAGGACAAACAGGATCCCCCTCTTCATGAAAGGCTCAAATAAAAATGACAAAACAATTATAATTACAAAAGAGTGATTCTGCTTGAATGTTACTTTTCAAGAATTGATCCACTTCTGCAGACATAGTTCCATTCAGCATAGTCTTTTGACTGAACAGGAATTGTTGTTTCTCCCTGAAAATAGGAAAACTAAAGAAGAGGCATGATGTATACACACGTTTCTAATATATACATATACTATATATTATACATATATATTATAGTGTGTGTATGCATGTGTGTATGTGAGAGTATATGCACATGTATGTTTATGCAGGTGAGCATGCCTGTGTAGAAGTGAAAGGATGATCCTGAGATGCTGGTTGTGCGTGTGTGTGTAGGAGTGAGTATATATGCACACATAGGTGTATGTGGGTGAGGATGCCTGTGTAGAAGTGAGAAGATGACACTGAGGTGCTGGTCTTCACCTTTCCTCCTTATCTGTGAGAGCGTCTTTCCTTTTCCACCAACAGCTGAACAGGGCAGCTGCGTCAGGATTGTCTGGACTTGCTCCCGCCTGCCTCTGTCTCCTGAAATTTCCAGCTGAACGGGGCAGCTGCGTCAGGATTGTCTTAGACTTGCTCCCGCCTGCCTCTGTCTCCTGAAATTTCCAGCTTGAGGGGGCTGCCAGGGACCAAAGCTTATGTTTTCCCACTGCTTGTGTCAGAATCACTTTTCTCTGTGAGCCATTTCCTTGGCTAATGTCAACGTTTAATTGTTCTTATTTGACCTTGTAGGACAAAATTCATGCATTCTTAGAAAAGGCCATAAACCAAGGATGAAATCACAAAAATCTAAACAAAGAAGGGAATTCCTTAATATGCAGCTGGATATGAGATACCAACTTAAGATTCTTAAGTGACTAAATTTACACTTTGGCCTACGAACTAGACAAAACTCAAAGGTACCGTTTTCCAGGCAGCCACAAGGCTTTATCAATCGTGGGGACACGTGCTTTACAATGGTTAACTTGACCTCTCCCCATGTCTATACAAGCGGAGAGCAAAGAATGTCACTAAATCACTTTATTATCCTCAGCAAGAAGAGTGAGCATCATGTTACAATGTTATTTATTTGGGGGGAATAAAGAAGTAAGATTTTAGAATTCGGCACTCGGTGAAGACTTTGGGAAGATGAGTCCATTGCTTAAGTTCTTGTCCCGTAACCTTGAGGACCTGAGTCCAATCTTGAGAATGCACACACAGAAAGCTGGGCATTGGTGGCACACAATTGTAATCTCACTGCTAGGGTGGTAGAAACAGGCCGGTGTCAGGGCCTAATTAGTGAACCTAGGTCCAACAAACAATCCAAACAACCCAAGGTGGATGGCTTGTGAGCAACCATATGCAAGACTAAACTCTGGCCTCTGTGTGTCCCTGAAAAACACCTGTATACATACCCTTGCACACATGCATAAACAGCAAACACAAAAGGTGGGCATTTGGCAAATCTACTTTAGATAACTTTAGACTGATCCTATGGATAATGGTCAATGAGCATTCTTCCTCTACCAGGCATCCCACTGCAGCTTTTCAGCACAAATCAGGGAGGAGATGAGAAAAGTATCCCCTTAACTAAGACTGCCTTACAGTGAGCAGCAGAAGCATGTCCTCACACTGCATCTTCTTCATTAGCTAGCTTCCAGGGGTGACATGCAGCTGGGCTTTCACAATTCCTGAAATGAATTTCTTCTACCTAGAAAAGACATTCTCCATCCCAGTGTCTTGGGAGAAGGGGACAGGGAAGAAGACAGACAGATGGAGACTGTACTTTTACTGCTTTTCAAACAATAAACACCTGTCTCTAGTTTCATATTCTCCTTTTGCCACAAATGTATTAGCCTCTGCTAGTCACCATTCTTATAGTATTTTGCAATGGAAAAATGATTGAAAGAAATTACTGGCATATTCATCCCTGCTGACTTTACAGCACTTTCACATACAATAGCCTAAAGTATCTGATGTTTATATTTTGGAAAATACAGTATTCTTTTCTTTTGTGCTCGGTTGTCTCAATGTTATTCATTTTTCTTCAATTTTATTTGAAAGAAAGTTCAAATCTTTTGATGACTTTGATAGATTTTTAAAAAATAGTTTTAAACTGGAGAGAATTTTTCCATCCTATGGTATAGTAGCACAGCAACATTTTAAGGGTATTCATTATTTGTGGGATAAAAGACACAAACCCAAAAATGAACAACATTCAACTTGAGTCATAGAAAATCCATAATTGAACTCTTGGACTTACTCCATAAACACAAGACAGCTAGCATGGCCCCTAGAGCTTGTCTAGCCATTCATTTGTACAATAGAAAGTGCAAGAATGAACAAGATAAACTATACAGCTGCAATGTCACACTGACAGTCAGAGGTCACTCTTATATGAAAAGATTACTCTGGTATCAGTAAGGATGTATCGCAGGGAGAGAATTGAGCCTTTTTTTCCTCAGAAACCAGTTAACGAGAGTGGCAATTGCCCAAAAGATACAGAGCAGAAATGAAAAGAAAGTTACACCAAGAACAGGGATAGGTGTGAGTGATGAAAGCACTTGGAGATAGAGTGAATACACATTGGTTAAGTGTATTGAAGGAGGTCAAGTTTAGGTCAGCACTGTTTTAAAACAATGATAACAGTTACAGTTATAATAGCATGAAAACCAAGAATTGTTATAGAACATCCAGAATACAAGGACCAGTTTAGGTTGAATGTACTTAATTCACATATCAGCAATTTCCAATTTACCTAGGAAGTCCTAGTCTCATGACCCTCATTTACTTGATGGTGACTCATTGTGTTCATGTTCCTCCCAATTACTTCTTGCTCACGTCTTTGATCTTGATCAGTTCTTTAGCCTCATTTTGCATTGGTCTTTTGAGCCCAATAAATGGAGCATGGATGACAAGCTGAGCTGTCACAATATTATTTATTCTGTGTTAACCACATCATGAGCTACTATCCAGTCAGTGAAAAGGTTGTTTAAGGACTTCTGGCTTGTTTGATTTTAAAATAATTTGTGAGACATTATCAATTCCCAGGTAATCGGGTATCTTGGAAATATCCCAGACCTTAAATATATCTCAAGCAGCAAAATAAAACAAATTTCACCGGCTTTGAACCTGTTATTGCTATTTTGCTAAATGGTCATGATGTTAAAATTTCTTTCTAAGTATTTATATCCATCATTCCAGGCTAATCTCAGCCTCCCTTGGAGAAGCTTCTTTTCACAGTGGGAAGCAGTCAATGCAGAGATGCATAACTGGCAAAAATCTGAGAACAATAGACTGAGCACTCAGTGCTAAATGTGACTTTTTTTTTATCAGCTCCACTCCCATTCATCTAAGGGGACATCATGGAAGAGGAAACACAATGAAAGTAAGAGTTGGAGGGTGGGGAAGGTTGATGCAAAACAACGTCTTGTGTCCATAATATGGCCATTACAGCCATGAACTCATAGCAGCTGTGGTTACCTATAATAGATCTGCACAAATTTAAGCCAGTCAATATTGTAGCATAAAGATGGGGAGGAGCTCATGAGACCAACCGTTAACTGAGTAGATATTATTAGCTGATATCTGCTGAAGGAAGACAAATTGTTCTTTTTAATGGGTGTAACTACTAGTCAGCTTCCAATGCTCCATGGATTATCTCCATATTCATGTATATATGGACATCACTAATTATACTTAGTGAGTTATTATACAACAATAAGGCATAATGTTTGGAGAGGGAGATAATAGGAAAGAGATAGGATCATTGGAAGGATTAAATGGGGGGATGGATAATGATCATAGCTCATATACCCATGTATGAAACTCAAGAGTAAATAACATATATAAATTTGAAAATAAAAACAAAGTTTTATGCTTGATATATTCAGTATATCAAAGTTCATATATTCACAGCAGTGTATTAACATATTAGACCATATATACTACACATTATAAGGTATTTCTACAACTCTTGGTTCCTCTCCAAAATTTGATAGTAAGATGCTTTTTTCTGAAGATGTCACATGCTTGAATAATAAAGCATGGAGAAATCAAGCAGTTAACGACTGACCTAGAAGCTTTATCCCTATGGGATGGCGTTCATACTGCTGAAAAGGGCTATGCATGCTAACTGAGGAAAAGAGTCATTATCAATATTATCCAGCTGTAAATTCTGCAAGCAGCAGTAAAGATTGTCCTGACAATGCATTCAACTGGTGCAATAGAGGCACATATTTTATGGGAGTAACCAATCACACTCAGACTACCGTTTCAGGCCTTGAAATGTTGTGGATGAGGTGGATCCCACACCTGGTACCCTTATCAGGATGAAAATCCCATGAGTAGACAGGTCAAAAGCCCTAATGGTGAATCTACTTCTATAATTCTGCCTAGTAGATATAATGTTCAAGTAGTTCCTAATGAATTATATCTATACCCATAGATCAGTGCATCTCTCAACTCTCATCTGAGAAGCTTCTTGCAGTAAATTGAAATTAACACAGATATAATTTGTCAATGGGCAAAGAATAAGAGATTGAGAAGTGTTCAGCCCTAAATAAGGTATCTCCATGACCCTTCTTCCCTCCAAAGCTCAGGGATTATCATGAAAGGGAGAGAAGGAAGATTTTAAGAGCCATGGGCATTGTTGACTCAAAGGAAACTGTGTTTTCCAGACAACAGAGTGCATATAAGAAACCATAGAGCCTCTGACGGGATGAGTAGGACCTTTGCAAGGTCAAGCCAGAGTGAACACCAGCCTGCAATGGAGGGGGTGGACAAAGTCTCACTCTGAGTGAGGAGCATTGGCATTTGATAGCTGCTGGGAGAGAAACAGTCAGTTTTCTTTAATATATAACTTCTGGTGATTTTCTACTCTCCAGGGGTGGCCCCACACCCAAGAAAATATAAGCAACATAGAATGGGTTATTTGTTTTTTTTTTTTTAAGTAAAATTGAGAGAATTCGAAGTTTGATTGGTAGCAAGGGCAGGATGAAGCTAGGAAGAAATTGGAGGAGGAGTAAAAGATATCAAGATATAGTTTATGAAATTCTCAAAAAATTAATAAAGTTATTTTAAAAGTCTCTATGCTTTCAATAAAACAATCTTTTAAAATATATTTTTAGAGGTAAAGTTGGGAGGAAAGCAGGAAAAGGTGGTTTGGGTGCCTCTGCACAGCTGCTCACTTCTTAAAGAGTGTAGGTAACATATGGAAGGTGTTGAAGAGCTACCAGGAACTGTCTGTGACCTGGAGCTCAGAAACACTTTTGACTAGTCATCAAAACAAACAAAAACAACAAAAACAAATATAGAACACTTAACCCTTGAGGCATTCCTCTACCTGAAGGTATTATACAACTAAATCTGTATCTCAGCAAGCAGACAAATGAAACCCTGGTTCAAGGATCTAAACAGAGGGAATGAGAACAAGAAAGGTCAAGGTCACAGAAGATCCTAACATGGTTTTCATGAGACACCTCTATTTGAAGAATTCACCAGGAGTAAGGCATGGAATATCTATGGATGTCAGAATTTTTCACATTATTCTCCTGTTTATGGTGAAGAATAATTAAGGAGAATAAAATAATATCCATAGAAATTCATTGGTTGGCTATCAGGAAATAATTAATTTTCATTCTATAAGCTTGAAATAAAGGTTTGCACACATAACTGAAATGAGGGGGTAGCCATGTACATAAAAGGCTATGTGAATATATGGTACATGTCCAGAGAGCCTAGAGACAGGGGACTGAGTGAACGTGGCTTTCTGGAATGACTGTGAATGATCATGACACAATAAAAATTCAAATTCAGATATTTTCCTAAGTTGAAATTGAATCAGCTGCAAAGAACAAATGTTTAAAAATATTTTGGGTCACAGAAAGAGGTTCAGTTGCCAGAATTTGGAAGAGTTTTAAAAGTCTACACAGTGTTTGAGAGATGACTCTATAAAATGCTTGCATTACAAGCATTTAGACCTACATTTGAGTTGACGAAGCAATGTTGGCAAGCTAGACATTTGAGAGCACACGTGTACTTCCAAGCACCAGGGATGAGGCGAAGAAAGGATCTCTGTGGTTTCTGGGCAGTTAATTTACCCTACTTGGTACTGTCCAGGCCAAATGTGAGATCCTATTTGACACACACACACAAAACATAAACCAGGGCAGGCTGATGTTGGAGAGAATATTCTCTCAACAAAGTTATTGTTCTACACGAATATAAAGCTAATTTTGATTAAGCTACTAGAAATTCAGTAGATGTTATTCAAGTACTTTAAAAAGAAAACCTAAAATAGCATTGATTATTAAATAATACTTAAAATATATTAAATATTGAATGCATTAAACGTTAAAATGCAAGATGAGCTAAAAAGAAAAATAAATTCCAATAAGTATCAGAGAAAATTGTTTAAATTAGTCAGTATTGTGGAACAGTTTAATAAAATATCAACAATACTGCACAAAAGCACACAGATGAATACAATATTCAAAATAAAAATGATTAAATAAGAATTAATGAATAAACATTATGACAAAGTTCCCTCCATTAGGAACAGTATGTAATAGTCTGTACCAATGAAAACTGCAAATATTACTCATTTTTAAAGGAATGAATTTAATATCAGATCCCTCATCATTCTGAACTTGATGAAATAAAGGATAGTTTTAGGAAAACAATTTACCACAGCTCATTCATAGTAAGATTAAAATTTAAGGAGACAAAATAACTCAAGTTGTCAATAGTATTCCTTAATGAAATACAACAGGATGGGTGTATCTCTAAAAGATGAAAGCAGTTTAAGACAGTATTACTCAAGTTTTATTCCAATAAAAAAGAAAACTTTCAATTAACTTCAAGTAAAAGCTTATATGTGGTTATTCAAAACCCAACCAAGAACAAAAAAGACTGAGCACTAAAATTTGTCAAAATAGGATTGCAGAAAAACACATTAAAATGCAAATTTGATGCTGGTATAAAGATTAACATTCTGTCATCCCCAAATATCTGTATCATAACACCTTAGTTCCGTCCATTTGCCTTCCGAATGTATGATGCCATTGCTTTTTACCACTGAATTACACTCCATTGTGCAAATATACCACACTTTATTTATCCGTTCTTTGGTTGAGGGGCATTTAAGTTTTTTTCTAGGTATTGGATACTACAAATAATGCATCTATGAACATATCTGAGCAAGTGTCCTTATGGTATGGTTGAGCAGCCTTTGGGTATATGCCCAAGATTGGTATAGGTGGGTCCTGAGGTAGATTAATTCACAATTTTCTGAGAAAATGCCATACTGATTTAAACACTTATCATTCAAACTAGAAAGACAAACATGGCATGTACTCACTCCTAAGTGAATATTAGATGTAAAGCAAAGGACAACCAGGCTACAATCCACGCCCTCAGAGACACTAAGTAACAAGTAGGACCCTAAGAGGGATGCATGGATTTCTCTGGGAAGGGGAAATAGATGAGATCTCCTTGGTATACTTGGAGCAGGGGTGGGTTGGAGGGCTGGTGGTAGCGGAGGGGAGGTGATGGGGGATGAGAACATGAGGGATCAGGGAGCTCAGGTTGATCGAGTTGGGGGTAGAATGGAAGGGGAAAGTCATGAAAGAAATAGAGGGGGCCATTTGGAGTTAGGGAGAAACCTGGTGGAAGAGAAACTCTCAGGAATCCACAAGGATGACTCCAACTAAGACTTGTAGCAATATCGGAGAGAATGTCTAAACTGGCCTTCTTCTGTAATATATTGGTGACTACCCTAACTATCATCAAAGAGCCTTCACCCAGTAACTGATTGAAGCACATGCAGAGATCCACAGCCAAGCACTGGTCAGACTTTTGGCAGTCCAGTTGAATAGAGGGAGGAGGGGTTGTATAGGAAAGGCAGGGTCACCATCATGACAGGGAAACCCACAGAGACAGCTCACCTGAGCTAGTGAGAGCTCATGGACACTGGACCAAAAGTTAGGGAGCCTACATGGGACTGACCTAGGCCCTCCTCATGTGGGTTACTGATGTGTAGTATGGTCTGTTTGTGTGGCCCTTTGCAGTGGAATCAGGACATTTCCCTGACCTATGAGCTTCCTTTCTCAAGCCTATTTCCCATGCTGGGATGCCTCTCCAAGCCTTGATGCATAGGGATGAACTTGGTCCTGGCTCAACCGAATATGCTATGCTTTGTTGACTCCCATGGGAGGCCTATGCCTTTCTGATGGAAAAAGGAGTGGATGGAGGTATTAGATAGGAAGTGGGAGGTAGGAGAAGAAAATAGAGATGGGAAATGGTGATTGGTATATAAAATAAATAAAAAATTAATAAAAAAATAGAGCCTGAAGTATATGTTTCAGTAGTAGATCAATTTGTACAAAGTTGTATAGGTTGAAAACAATGTTCTCCATACTTGGTAAAATATGTTCATCATAATTCAGTTTCTATTCAAAATGAAAAGAAAATTTATTATAAAAAAAATGAAGAGAGGAGGAAAATTATCAATATTTAAAGAAGGTTGAAGGTTATAGGTAGAACAATGAAGATAAATAACTGAAAATTAATTACTGCTTAAACAAAATCCTGGGAAAGCAGTTTGCATAGGAGAATGTAATAAGCCCTTAAGACATACTAGAAAGATGTCCTACTCATAATCAATTAAAAAGTAAGTTATGTTAAAAGCAATAATAGACATTAGGAAGCATAACCAAAATTTAAATGTTAGTAAGGAAAGTCAAAGAAGCCAGAAAAACTAGAATGGCATGTTACACTGTTGGACAAGAAAACTCACCATTCCTTACAGCCCATTCTTTATGGCCCAGTGTATGTATTATCATGAGCTTATCTAAAAGCTGATTTAGGAATTATATCCAATATAGATAAGCTAGTGATGCCTCAGAGGCCTTAATGAAAAGAACAATGTCAGAGTTTATCCTAGAAGATATCAAAATGCATTTTAAATCTGCCTTCAGAAACTGACCAATTTCTATGTGAATCAGTCAGAAATGTAATTCAAAGAGAGCCAGAATGCACAAAATTGTAAGACGGTCCCTAAATAAGAGCCCTGGTGTAAGACTTTCTAGGTAAGCATTGGAAGGCTCTGCCTGAGAGTTGGAAACTGGCTCCATGATTAGATTGCATTAAGAGGAAGAATAGAATAATTTTGTGATATAATTAAGGCTATTAATTTATTAATTGGCTTTGTCATAATAATAAAGGAGATGATAGTTGCAGAACTTGCCTTTTTGAAAAAATACCTTACAAAAACAGTTGACGAAAGGAGGGGTCTATTTTGCTTGACAAAGTGTACAGTACATCACGGCAGCAAAAACCTGAAGCAGCTGGACCACTGTGTTTTCAGGCAGGAAACAGATTATAAAAGCAAAATAAGCTAATAGGTTGGTAAACTAAGGCATAGACCAGCTCAGGATTGTTGCTGCCCACAATTGAGGTCGGTTATCCATGCCAATTAATTAATCTAGATAAACGTTCTCAACCTTGCCAAGGAAGTATTAATATCACATTTGGGAACTTCAAGACTATCTAGGAACTTAAGCATTTCCACCCTACTTGAGAGCCAATAATGAAGTGAGAGTTTCAGGACTGTGGATAGATGGAACTGAATTCTGCCAATAGCCACAGCAAAACCTGGGCATCTTGACCAACAAAACTCAAAATTCAGAAATCTACCAAAAACAACAAAAAGGTAAATTCAAATATACAGCATTGTAAGTACTCTAGTGGAAACAGCCCTGAAGAAAAGTCAATGAACAAGTAAAAACCTGATAAAGTAGTTTTAAAATGCAAATATTTGGTTCAGAACAGAAAAGCACTATGCAATTGTTTCCACACTTGCAAATGGTCTATGATGGATCAATCAGTCTAGGAATCCTCAACTTTTAAAATAAATATTATTTGTTTGTTGTTAAAACACTAGTGTAGAAAATAATTTATATCATCAATAGGTAAAATACTCCTGAGACATAAGAAGGCAGCAATGATCAAAGAGAGAATATGAATTATGAAATAAGTGGGACACTTAAAAATGGCACATATGGACTACTTTTGAACCTATGAAAACAGTCAAGAAACACTAAAAGCTTATCATATACTTTACATATACATTACTTATATAAAGCCATGTAAAGAAATTCCACCATAATCATCTCTGTACATGATAAAATAAGTTTGGCATAATTCAATTTCTTCTTGAAAATGAAAAAAAATGGATGAGCAAATCACCAAAAAGAAGAGGAAATTTGCAATTGTTACAGAAATCAGAATTGCATAATGTACATCAGTTTGTTTTTAAAAATGCACAGGGAGATGCAATGTTGATGGAAAAGAATCCTTAGAACACAATGTGGTAGCATGTAACAGAATACACATACTATCCATAGACACAATGCCCATCCTACAGTGCCCATCAGAGCATCTGCTGAAGCAGCCTGGATAACCATAAAGGACTGACCAGGTCAGAGTAAACAAATTAAACCTATTGCATTAGGCTCATAGGAAAGAGAGCATTTGTTGACATATTTAAACTTTTTCTAAACCTTGTCATAATAAAATTGATTCCCTCTCAGTTTGTTTGCAGGGCGCTTTCTAGGGATAACATGACTTACCCTAAATGATTTATCATTAATCTCACAGTTAAGAGTTTAGTATTACTTAAAAGGACCATGGTGTGGAACTTTAGAGTTATTTTTAACTTTGCACTGGGAAATTGAACTTACATATCAATCTTTAATTACTAAAAAAAAATTCCAACCACTGTATTTTATAATAGAAAGAATACATAGACATCCACACATATATACATACAGACAGACACACACCTACATATATATGAACATTAATTAGCAGAACTTTTTATGTAAATATGCATTACATCTGCACTGCTCAATATGGCAGCCACCAGTCACTGGTCACTGTCCATAATTTGAAATGTTGCATGTAGAACTGAGAAAAGTGGCATTAATTGTAATTAGTTTCCATGATACGAGCTGTGAGTAAATGCACATACTGTAGACATTCTCTTGGCGTAACATTTTTCTTTTTTATATAAGTGATGCTAGTAAAATCAAGGCAAATTTGGCAAAACTAGCACTGAAAATTAAATACAGGGTTTTTCTATTGCACAAGGTATCTTTTAATCCAATGACAACCCAGAACTGCTGAAAGGCTAAGTATGGATAGGAAATACGGAACAGAAAAACAGAAAAAAAATCAAAAAGTAAATAATAATGTCAGTAACAAACATAAAGCTGAAAAAGGGAAAAAATTACACACTTTCATCCTTAATACAAAGTGAGGGAAGTGAATTTTATTTTAAATGACTGTTTATCTGTAAGATTATGAAAACAAATAAAGATATTTCTGTCTCTAAAATTTCCTGCCAAACTTAAAGTGATAATATCTATCAAAGGCTAATAAATATGGCTGTGCAACAAAATAATACAGAACAAAAACAACAATAATAACAGCTGTGTAAATTAATGCTATCACTGACACACGGGGAATATGAGCTTAAAGAGTTAGCAGTCAGGGCAAAGTACCCCATTTTTGAACATATAGGCAACTATGTGTGTGTGTGTGTGTGTAATTAATGAACAGATGTTCAATGTACAGATAAAACGTGTAAGAAACCATGATATAATACTATTGAGATATTTTGTTATTCATTTAGAGTATCCTAGAATCAGAGAACAGAGACGATACAGGGATATATGAATTGAAAGCCCAGCACCAGTTTCATTGAAGTGTCTGGAAGGGACCTTTGTCAAGGAGCCTCTTTCTTGTTCATTGCTGTTCCCACCTTGCCTTCAGCACTACTTGTCTAAACAATGTATGACTGATACCTGTGTGTATACCTTTTCACTTTCAAATAGACACAGCATATTTTAATATATTGAAAAATCTGTACTCCTTGTAAATTAAGGTGGTAATGCATAATTACTAAGTCAAATCAGAAACCAAGATGGAAATTATAGTGTCAGGATCAATTCAGCAGGAAGACATGTCAGGAAATTATTCCATGATCTTTATCAGAAGTGTCAGGTTGATTGACATATCCAAACCTTGATTTCAACAGGTGCTACATGCTGCTGTTAAACACATCAATATTGAATATTGATGAAATCAATCACATTCAAATTAATTGTCATGGGAAGTACTTTATGCACATTTTACTTCCTCCTTATAAAATCAGGAAAATACATCTAAAAATATTTTAAGCCAGTCTTTATCTGTCTTTGTCTCCAAGTGTTGAGGTAAAACAAAAGTATTTTATGCCTAACTACTAAGAAAATGAGAGACTCCTGGAAAAGAGTATTTTGGGAGTCATATGTCCCTGCAGACAGGACTAACCTGCTGTACTGCCCATCATTTAAGCTCTAGTTGTAATAAAAAAGGTATTAAATAATTCACCTAATGCCCAAGAGTCTAGTTATGGCTAGAATCTACTCATCATATCTTTTTTGATAGGAGAAGGAAAATAAAAAATTAATATTGTGACAGGGGTCTGAAGACAATATGGAGCTTGTTTTCATCATTTGAAAAAAGAATAAAAAAGCTGTGTGTAATTTACATAATGCTTTTCCAAAATTTTGATTATAGGCATTTGAAAACATGGTTTAACAAGAACAGTACAATCCATTATATCATTGTTATTTAGCTTCCATAAATAGAATCAATTTGTCTGTTATTTTCTGAGTCCAGCAAACTTTTATGTAGTATTTTAAGACAAACCAAATACAGCACATGATTTTCTCTTAAATAGTCCAGAAAATATCTTAATATGTGCTATTTCTAACATAAACTCTAAAGGGTAATGTCATAAATGTTAATCTGTAAACTAGGAATGCTTGTTTACTTTTTCATTGTATATGCCTGGTATTTGTTTTCTGTGCATATATATGCAAATGCACATGCAGAAAACACAGCTAGCAATGCTCTGAGTATTTCTCTCATAATGTATTCTCAATTAAAACTTAGGCCAAGCAGTGGTTAAAATATTTTTCCATGAGGTATTACAATCCCTGACCTCAAACTCTACTACAGAGCTACAGTACTGAAAACAGCCTGGTACTGGCATAAGAACAGACAGGAGGACCAGTGGAACCGAATAGAAGACCCGGATATCAATCCACACATCTTCGAAAACCTGATCTTTGATAAAGAAGTAAAAAATATTAAATGGAAAAAAGAAAGCATATTTAACGAGTGGCGCTGGCATAACTGGATATCAACATGTAGAAGAATGAAAATAGACCCACATCTATCACCATGCACAAAACTCAAGTCCAAATGGATCAAAGACCTCAACATAAAGCCAGCCACACTGAACCTTATAGAAGAGAAAGTGGGAAGTACACTTGAATGCATTGGCACAGGGAACCACTTCCTAAATATAACCCCAGCAGCACAGACACTGAGAGAAACAATTAATAAATGGGACCTCCTGAAACTGAAAAGCTTCTGTAAAGCAAAGGACACGTTCAAGAGAAAATGACAGCCTACAGAATGGAAAAAGATCTTCACTAACTCCACATCAGACAGAGGTCTGATCTCCAAAATATACAAAGAACTCAAGAAATTGGACACCAAAAGATCACATAATCAAATAAAAAAAAATGGAGTACAGACCTAAACAGAGAACTCTCAAGAGAGGCATCTAAAATGGCTGAAAGACACTTAAGGAAATGTTCAACATCCTTAGTCATCAGAGAAATGCAAATCAAAACAACTCTGAGATTCCATCTTACACCTATAAGAATGGCCAAAATCAAAAACACTGATGACAACCTATGCTGGAGAGGTTGTGGGGAAAAGGGAACACTTCTGCATTGCTGGTGGGAATGCAAGGTGGTGCAACCCCTTTGGATGTCAGTGTGGCGATTTCTCAGAAAATTAGGAACATAACATTATATACAATAAGTAAATCAGTCTCTCTTTTTTTAAATTTTCATGAGGAGCTCTATCTGAATTTTAAATTAAAGGCGTCACATTTATTTTTGATGTTGGAATCCAATAATTGACTGCCAACACTGAATTAGTTCAATTTTCATAAATTTGGAAGGATTACTCGTGATCTTAGTGAAACAAAATAGACCAGATCTTGTGTATTTAAAGAGTTTCACATTTAACATTAGTCATAGTCAAGCTGATCTTAATACTGCTTTTTTTTCCCCTTGAGTATGAATAGCACATGAATCCAATGGTTCAATTTTATCATCAAAATTTCACTTTGGGTTTTTTGCCTTATGTGTGAAGTTTTAAATTAATTGGGAATGTTTGTATTTTTTCTTCTATTTCTCTCAGTATCTTATGGGCATAAACTCACCATGTTAAGAAATGGTCAAAAATCAAAATAGAAAGTCAGATGGGAAGAAATAGAGCCATGAGCCTGGTGATGGTGGCAAATGCTTTTAATTCCAGCACTTGTGAGGCAGAGTCAGGTGGATGTCTGTGAGTTCGAGGCCAGCCTGGTCTACAAGAGCTAGCTCCAGGTCAGGCTCCAAATCCACAGAGAAACCGTGTCTCGAAAAACAAACAAAAAATAGAGCCATGACCTCTAGTGATTTGTCTATGGCTGTCCTCCTAAAATATTTACTATGTCCCAGTGTAGGAAACATCAGAAATTGTACATGGTGGATCCAAATATCCTAGAATTAGGAAATAAAGAAAAATAAACAGAAAAAAAATCACAGAAGAGCAAAAGGGAAGAGGTCAATTTCAGTTTAAGGAAAAAACAAAATCAAATGATGAAGAAGGATCCTGTGTCCTAAGATCCATAACATATTGATGCTGGGATGAAGAAGTTCAAATAAAGCCCCCTCTCCAGCAATGTGTGGGTCATTATGGCATGGTTTCCCAGTCTGAACTTCTTGTTTTCCTCAGCCCCTCATCCTGTTTCTAACATGCATTCATGAGTCTTCATTATGGCATCAGCATTATAAATAAGAAACAGGAGAGATTATTTCCTCAAAAAGACTAAAGATGGGTGTAGCATATATTCATATGCATATACATATACATAAATATGCTGACAACGGCAACTGTGCACACACATCACCACCGTCATCATCATCATCATTGAATGAGATTGTACAGGGAATGAAGCTAAATGGCTCAATGTATGCCTAACTTGTTCATGGTTCTGGGTTTAACAACAACAACTAAAAAGAAAGCTTGCTACTGACATCATATATCCTTATGAAATAAATTCCCATGTTTTTTTTCTCATTAGGAATGGCCCAAGAAATTACAGATAGTGTGTTTCTTTGTATCAACAAAAATGTTCTATTTATCTAAGATCAGCTAGCTAGTTTTACTAAGAAAACAGAGACAAGATACCTTGAAAATGGGCTTGACACATGAATAAAATTGTGGGAAGTGAGACATTTCAAGAATGGCTTCCATCAAGGGCTAAAATTAAGTGAGATTACATATCCCGGGTCTTCCATATCCCGGGTCTTCGTGACCTTTTGCTTTTGGGCCAATCCTTTAGAACTGTGTCAGAGCATGGGAGTAGGATACTCCTTAACCTTTTCTGAGAGGAGAAGCAGAGAATATTCTGCTTGAATGTCAAAGACTTAGAGCACAACAGAAAATTCAGATTGACCCATCTATCATAGGGCCAAGAAGAGACAATAAATTGAGACAGTTTTGTTGCTGTTGGTGCTGGTGTTAGTGGTGTTTAAAGTTGGTCAAACTAGGCTTGATAAAGGCAAGGTTGAGTGATCCCTAGGCAATCTCAGAAGCACAGGACACTGCTTTAATTTCAAGAGTGCTACCACGACAAATGTCTGTAATGGTGACACAGTAAGAGGCTTTAACAGATGCACATCAAGATATGTCGATTTGTTTTTATTCAGAGAATCAGGGCAGCATCTGAAGACTCATGAAGGTTAACAAGTGCACGTTGGAAACAGGATGAGGAGCTGAGGAAAACAAGAAGTTCAGACTGGGAAACCATGCCATAATGCCTTCACATTGCTAGAGAGTGGGGCTCTGTTTGAGGGTCAGCATCCAGGCATCAGGCCCACAGAAAATCTTGTCATTTAATGCACAGTGTACCAGTGAAAGCCCTCAGTGCTCATACGGTAAGAAGACATTTTTTCTTCTAGGATTACCAGAGCATGATTCCATGAACACAATTTTGTGGTAGCTTAATAAAAATTGAAAGAAGGCGCTTAGAGATTTTCTTTCTAGGCTTGTTTCCCAGGTAAGCTTGGAGGTTCACGGCCTTCAAGCAATTCAAACTTGGCTGATATCAAATAAGCCTTTTGACAATTGTAACTGTATTGATGCTACTTCTGCAGTGACTGCCAATTGCTCAACCTACCAGCTGAACATGGAACTTTGTGACTTAGCGAAACCGAACTGAATTCAATGTATGGCCAGCTGGGACAGAAGTGGAGGATGCTAACATGCACCACAAAGGAAAGATATTCCCTTATGTCTTTGGGGAGAGTGAGGCCAGGTGGCACTCATAATCAGGACAAAAGTTTATATACATAACGTTTTCTAACTGAACTTGTTATTTAAAAAGTAATAATACCAGGAAACCTGCTTGGGAATGATAAAGGTACTCTGCATATGTATTAAGTTGTGTAGCTTGGTCCTCTTGTGGGTTAGAAGAGGGGCTGTTTCCAACTATTTTACAGGCTTTTAGGACCCTACTGATCTTAATTGGTCTCCTTGCCCAGCCTTAATATATGGGTAGGTGTTTAGTCTTACTGCAACTTGATACACCATGCTTTGTTGAGACCCATGGGAAACCTGCCTTCTTCTAAACACAAGTGGTGGAGGACTGGATTGGGGGTGGGAACATAGGCGAGTTGGGGGAGGAACTGGGCGAAGAGGAGGAAGGGAAAACTACAGCCTAAATGTTAAATAAATGAATAAATAATTTGTTAAAAAATAAAAATATAAAAATAATGGAATCCCAATAGTAACATACCGTAAAATTGCAGAAAAATGTCAAAATCAGAATGTTGTAAAGTGTAGAATGTATCTGTAACCACAAGTTGCCTCAAATTGTCCTTTTTTACACACAAAGATATTTTCAGCTTTAACTCTGATTAAACCTGCAACTAGATTTTTTTTTCTGTTTTCATTTAAGTCTCTCAAGTAATATAAAATAGTTAAATTTGTGACATTGGCTTTTCACATTCCACACAATTACCTGTAAATATAAAATGTAATTACTAATAAATGTAAAAATAGTGAACATATCAAAAACAATATACAAACAAATATTCATCCTTTTGTGGCACTTCACAGTAAAAATATATCACTGTAAGTTTGATTCTTTTCATTTGAAGGCCAACCCAGTTCCTTCCAACTGCTGGCTAGTGCTATGGACATGCATTAGAAGTTAGTGCTATGGACATGCATTAGAAGTTAGTGCTATGGACATGCATTAGAAGTTCCTGTGCAAATGTTTTCATGTTTCTGGAGCTAATGTTCCAAAGCTCAGTTGCTCATTCACACAGCATTTGAGTGTCTATTGGAAAGCGACATCTAGAATGGTGCTTCCATTTTGTAGCCAGACTAGCAATTTTCAGAGATGCAGTTTTCTCCTCGTTACAGTTAGCACTGGGTATTGTCTGTGTTTTCTCTCATTTTTCTTTTTTGTAAATTCATCCATTCTGTCAGTGATAGCTAATTACAACTTTCATCAGGATTCTCCTAATGGCCAATCATGTTGGGCATGTTTCCATGCGGTTTCATGCCTCCTTTGAAAGATTCTACTGAAGTGTTACTTGATTTTTTTTTATTCTGTTTTTCAGTGGATTTGAGAAGCTGCAGTATATGATATGTTTATACATTCTAGAGACTAGTCTATTGGTAGATGGTTTGCAAAAAGTACCTCCCAAGTTTTACCTTGTTTATTCCATACTCTTATTAATATGACCTCTCCGAAATGAAGTCTCAAATCTGATGAAGCCCCATTGGTCAAGATTACATTTTCTTCACCTTACACCTATGTGAGTATTAAAAATACTTTGGTGAACACTAGATTCTATTGGGGTACCCTGCATTGCACTTTTGCAGTCTACCATGTTTGGACAGCTCTAGGAGCTGGGCATAAAATAAGGGACACCCTTTCCAGCCAGACTCCTTCTCTAATTGGATAGTGTCTCTGGGCTTGGAGGCATGGACGGCTGACTTATCATAAATGAGACCATTGATACAGAGCCCTGCAGATGCTCTGCTCCTGATGCCCATATGATAATTAGGTTCTGTGCTCCCAACTGTATGGGAGGACCATGCTGCCAAATGCAAATTAGGTGGTGGCCCAGCTGTCGTTCCCATCATATATATTTTTTCTTACTCTGGAATAACTTAGTCTGTAACACAGAAGCAGTCTCTCAGGAAGTTATTTCCATCATCAGCGACCAACAATGCCCGAGGAGGAAGGAGAACCACAAGATCCCAAGAATTTATTCATGTGTGTTTTCCTAAAACCTTCTTCTTCTCTTGTAATTTTCAGCCAAATTTGGAACACATTTTGAGTTCACTTAGGTGTAAGACCTGATGTTCATATTAAGGTCTACTAATTTCTTTCTTTGTAGTCATCTGACAGCCCCAGGAACATTTGTTAAAGAGAGACTCCTCCCTCCTCTGAATATATTTGCACCATTGTCAGGAATTGCATCAATTGGGATGGATCTGTTTCTCAGTTTTGTGTTGTGTCCCACTTATCTGTTTCTCATTTTTTGGTCAACTGTTTTTTTTTTTTTTTGTTAGTATAGCTTAAGAACAAGATTCAATATCAAGCATAAAGATTCCTCCCACTTCGTTATTTTAAAGGTTATTGTAACATTTCTAAGGCTTGTTCCAAGTTCACTTTTCAGTGAGTTCATCCACAAAAGCAGAAAGACTTTTGTGGAAATGGATATTGACTTCAGAAGAATGACATACTTCCTGTGTGGTTGTGTGAGACATCTAATAGGGGAATATCATAGTCTTTTAATTTCCCAAAACGTTGATTTCTACCATTGGCACTACGCAAACATTTTGAGGGAGGAGTATTTGCAATGGGGTTTGTCTGTGTAATAGCCCTAGCTGCCCTGCAGCTCTGTAGACCAGGCTGACCTCAAACTCACAGAACCCAACTGATTCTGCCTTGAGAGTGCGGGATTAAAGGCTTGTGCTACCACTCCCCAGCAAGTGTACATTACTTTCAATTATGTTATTCATTATTTTTCTTTGGAGTAATTTAAAATTCTGTGGTATTTTAAATTTTTGTGTTTCTTGATTTCATTGTTAGTATGTATGTGCATGCATACACACACAAATACATACATAGAGAGATCTGATCATTCTTTACATGTGTATGTTTTAGTCCTTGTATTGTTCATACTTATTTATTAGCCCTACAATCTTCAATTATTTTTCATGGTCATTAGCCAGATTATTAAAAAAATTAGTACTTAAAATCAGATCTCCATTTTGATTTTAAAGAAAAATAAAAGATTATAGAATTAAATGTAGACTATCTTTAAAAACATATAATGTAATTCATTCTTTCTCTTTTTTTTAGTTTTTACCTCAAAACTGGATGTTTTTGTTTTTATTGATTGAGAATTTTATACATTCCCATAATATCTTTTTATCAGCTTCATCCACTATCGTCCCTCCTGCTGTCAATATTCAAGTTCTCAAGTTCTCTCTCCCTGTCTCTCCTCTCCCCCCACCCCAAGTTCATTTAGAATCCACAGTATGTGCATAGGTGTAGGGCCATCTACTGGAGCATGTGTAGCCTCACAAAGGCCACATCCCTGATGACATCCTTCTCTCCCTGTATGAACTCCGACAGCAGCTGTTACTGCCCATGTAAGACACACACACAGTCAAGCCAGATGAAATCCCAGCCACGTCTAGGAAAGGAGTTACTGAAGGCAGTTCTTAGCCACTGCTCATTCTGGCATATCTACCAAGACTGATAGCTCATTGATATAAATAATAAAATGGATAACTAAAGAATATATACCAAGTTAAAATTAAGTTTTGAGTAGCTACCTAGACACTATCCATTATCTTCCAATAAATTTACATTGATTGCTTTACAGTGTATTGAAAAAAATATTATCCTAAAACTCTCTGTAGGTAAAATGTTAACATAAAGAAAATAGCACAAGTCAGACAAAGTGGGGTTGGGGAAACAGGTCATTGTATAAAGTATCTGTCACAAAAGCACAAAACCCTAAATTCAGAGCCCTAATTACTATGCAAAAACAAAGCATGGTATCAGATCAATACCCGAAGCTGATGTGGAATTTCCCCTTTGCATACAAAGGAATATGTTTTATTACCATTGGTTAATAAAGAAGCTTCTTTGGCCTATAGCAGGGAAGAACGTAGTTAGGTAGGAAAACTAAACAAAATGCAGGGAAAGAGATGGCAGAGCCAGGAAGACACTATGTAGCTGCTGAAGGAAGAAGAGGCCAGAACCTTACCAGTGGCGCTATGTAGATTAATAGATTTGGGTTAATTTAAGATGTAAGAGCTAGCTAGAAATATGCCTGAGCCATCGGCCAAATAGTGCTGTAATTATTATTGTTTTGTGTGATTATTCGGGTCTGGGTAGCTGGAAAACAAAAGTGCTGTGTAAATCAATGAACTACAGGTTTGATGAGAGTCCTTGGTACTTGTCTCAAAAAATATGCAGGAGAATAATTGATGAAGGCGACTAACATCAGCTGCTGTTCTCCACATTACTAACTCTTGTGCTCTCTCACTCTCACTCTCTCTCTCACACACACACATACACACACATGTGCATATGTGTGCAAGCATACATGTACACACACAATTAGTTCAAGCAATTGTACCATGTAGCTTCAAAATGAATATCAGCCATTTGTCCGAGAAGCCACATCTCCTGCTATGTCTTAAGGATGCTAAAAACATATTTCAGAAGAAACCTATGGCACACGTAGCAAATGCAACAGTAGGAAAATGTTAAAATTCTAGGGCTTTATATCTTCTTCTGAAGGCAAACGACATCACTGAAGCCATACACCCCCACCAAGAATGCTGCTGCAAAAATTCAGGTGAGCTATCATTGGCTTTAGAAAAGGTGAATTTACAGCAAATGAGATTACTATTAGGGTGATAATTGAAGGGAATTCATTTTGAGTGATCGTTTCATCAACATCTGCCACATACTATTTGAAAATGTCAAAATATAGACAAAATTAGAAAAGCATAAATAGAGCCTTCAAGGAAAACAGGGCCACAGGGAACTGAGTGATGTGAGTTGTTCTAGCAATGCTTAAAAGCAGATGCCAGTAGAACACGGGTTATTAAAAGCCATTAGTTCTTTTGAATTACTAAATAAATTTCTCAGTTTGCAAATGTATATGTTATACATCAGCTGTGGAATCATTATATTGAGAACTCTGTTTAAATGATTATGTTGAAGCAAAATGTTTTCATTTGGTGTTTGCACATTCAGAGAAGATGAAAAGACGAAGATATATATCAAACAAAATTTCTTCACAAGAAAAACTTAAAAGCTGAAAGAAATGAATATTTTAATTCACAAAAATTCTCCATGAATGCAGTCTATATTATTGGATTCTCCTCTAAATTAAATATTTTATGTCATCTCAAGAAAACAAATTTGAATGCACAAGAGCAATAGACATGTTTTTACGTGGATAAACTCAAAATATTCTCTCCCATTAGATTTCTCCTTTAATCTCTCACAGATATCATCAAATGAGGGGTATCTCAGGACGTTTGCTATTTCGGAATGGGAGATGCTTCTGCTGAACAACCTCACAAGTGTTTTATAACACAATGTGGAGGGAGACAAGCTTATATGAATAGGTTTATCATCCACCAGAGAGACTGTCAATCATCCAAGCAGTATCAGGTCAGATTTGGATATTAACTTCTGAGTTGATGTCACTGGCCCTTTAACAGCTGCATGTCAATGGAACATGAGCTTTGTGAAACATTTTTGTTTACGGTCTGCTATACAGTACTTAGAATAATGTATGAAATAGGTAGAAACTCACTGAATGTCTTTTGACTGACAGAAGACTTATTGCAAAGTGAGACATCCTGCCTGCTATTAGGCTGATATTCCTCTCTTCATGGCTTCTATTCCATGATTGCAGTGGAAGTGTTCCTAGTATCCTGCAACCTGGGGGAAGTTATATCTATTCCACATACATCTCTTTGCCAGGAACCATTCTCACTACAGTAGATTGCCAGACAAATTATTTTACCTGGTGTACTATCCTATTCTGAAGGAGTGAAGATAGTGAAATAGTACTAATGACAGCTACTTCAGTGAGCTGTGATTATTACATGAAACTAGTGGGATGGGTACAAGATTTTAATTTACAAGTAAAAACTTTCAATCCCCTAATAAATAAATCTAAAGGTTAATTAAAATAATAAATAAATAAATAAATAAATTTCCTTTCATTCCAAAAGGAAATGTCTGCATTTTTTTTTTGCTCACAATCATAGATGAATAGGAATCAAGTGGTTGCTTTCATTAAAAAGTAGCTCACATATGGTTTTGCATGCACAGAAAGACACTGAAATATAATGAACTTGAATTATTGGTGGGTTGATTTTGTCCAGATAGACTTGTTGGTGAGGAAAGGATTATGCATATATGATAGACCAAGGAGAAGCAATTCCTCAGAAGTGAATAGACACAAGGTTAGTGTTGTGTGAGTTTCATTTGAAACACCGAAGATCAAATTCAGCTGTAATCTAAGAAACAATGATAAAGAATACTTGAAAGATAATGAAACCCACTAAGAAAATTCTCATTGATGTGTGTACTGAAAGTGTTAAATTTGACTGGTATTTATATATCATGTGTAGATGGATTCAATATTGCCCAACCTGGTAAATATTGTTGGTTGTCAATATTCAGCAAACTGTCGATTACTTTTATGTGAAATAAGCCTCTCCATTGTCTTCATATAGAAAAATAACTTGCTATGATTTAAAACAGTGTCAGCTATGTGTGTGATTAATTAAATTAAGCTGTTCCTGGTGCCTCTGTTTTGAATTCAAAGCAAGACCAAACGCTATGATTTGTGGAGCAGGAGCCTGGCTGAGTACCTCCCATCCCTCACTTGCCATGTGCATTTTCAATCCTGTCTTTGCAACTCTTTGATATGTACATACTGTTTCCCATTCTAGGAAAAAGAGTATACAGTGAGGTTCAGTTAATTCAAGGTTCTAGGCTTGCATTATGTACTGGAAGGATTCACAGTGAAAGTCAATATTGAAAATGCCTCCCTCCCCATATATATCAGTGGTTATACACTATCTTAATGCTGAGACCTCATCTTGTGATGACCCCAACCATAAAACTCTTTTTGCTGATACTTCATAACTGTAATTTTGCTACTGTTGCGAATCATGATGCAAATATTTTTGGAGACAGAGGCTTGCCAAAGGGCTTGTGACCCACAGGTTTAGAATTTAAATACATATATTTATACATTGTGTGTGTGTGTGAATGTGTGTGTGTGTGTGTGTGTGTGTGTGAAATCTTCCATCTCTTTTTATTTGATTTTTTCTTCCTAAGGAAAACTGTAGCTAAAAATCCAATCATTACATGAATTTCATTCATGTGCTCTCTTATAAAAGTTCCCATGAACAGCTCTATGAACTTTGGCAGGCTCTGGGCTGTTAAAAATTCATCGATGAAACAATAGCCTTGAGTCTGAATTTATAGTTTTGTGAATAGAGACTAAGAGCAGCACAGAGGTGATGCCACATGATAAATGCTATAAAACGCAGTCATAACAGTTAACTTCCAAGACCCAGTCCAAAGCTGGTACTTCCAAGACCCACAGCCTGGAAAAATCACAAGCATCAGTATATTTAGCATAAAAATGGACATTGCCACATAGTATGAAAATATGCTGTGTTATACTTTCCCCTTTATACACTACTGCACACCATAAAAACCAAGCTAGGAAATTTTCCTTCTCACATCCTTGTTACTTCCTGGCTATATATGGATTGAGATTTTTTTTTAGAAAAAAATGGAGATTTCAAGTTAAATTGTTGAGCTTTAATAGCTATTTTGCCATGAAAACTCAGCTTTGTGTACTGCCAGCAAGAATCATGTGTTAATATGATTGTTATTCTTAAACTGTCATCTGAATTCAAGCTGTACAATTATATTTGTGCAAATCAACAGGAAGATTCATGGTTATAAACCTAAACAGCATTATGGAACAAAAAGAAGAGGCCATCCTGGGAAATCAAGTCCTGAAGCAACTAGGTACCCTTTCTGAAGAAATCATGCACATCACTTGACTTCTTCCATATTGCAACATGAATCTTTTTTTTTTATTTCTGGAAGCCTTAGTACATGTGTGACTAGTGTGGGGCTGAGTACACAAGCGAACTTGTAGCTCTGGAGAGCGGGCTCAGTGTGAAGAGGTATGCTGAAGATGGTCTGTCCTCCTATAGCAAATTATACTTATGAGCATATGGAAAAGAGATTGAGATTAAGTCGGAGAAACACAGACAATAAATGCAACTTGGCTATTCTTCTTGAGAGTCAGGCTGCCTCTATGGTACCACTGGCTCTACATGTGAAGAAGCAGTGGAGTCTTCTGGAAGTATTTTGCAGGCACAGACCCTTGGGTTCTACCATTAGAATCAGTTTGTGGAGGAGCAGTGGAAATAGCATTCCAAGGATCAGGGCAATTGCCAGAAAACCTTCATCTTCCTTTGGCTACCCATAATCTCTTGTCTTGCCACACCATGGGGAACTGCTGACCTACTTTTTATCACTACAGAAAGAGTCTCTCCACAAAGACCTATATCTAAGACTGGTCTGGAATTCAGAATCATCCAGCGATCATCACCAAAGTTCTGAGATTATAGGCATGTGCCACTCATGCACAGTCATCTCATCTAGGTATTTTTGGTGTAAGCTGCAATTTAACGTCACGATTAGTACCCAATTACAAAATTGACTCAATATTACTGCACTCTTCTTCCAAATTACACACTGGAGTTTTTGTGGTTATTATAGCAAGAGTCCCAATGGATAGATTAGCCTCAATTCAACTTTATTCCAACTTCCACATCAATTCTCATCAACAATAACTTAAGGGTATCCTGAATTCTTCTGTTTCTTCCTGGGCAATGCATCATATCAAGAACCCCAAATCTTTTAAATACTCCAGTTCCTATCACAATAGGAAACATTTCAGTTTTAGTGAGTTTTTTGGAAACTGTTATCAATGGTAGTCCTTTATAAACTCCTACATACCATTTAGCAATCAGGTCACATTTCTTAAGACCACCATCTGGACTCACGACTAGACATCTTATGGACATACTACTCTATTCCAGATGGAAACTAGCTTAGGAACCTGCATCATGGAAAAGATTTGTAAAAGCCACATGGCCCACCCACATCTTTTCAGAACCATATTTTCCCATCTAAAAGAACACCAATGTAAACCCCAAATCTTTTTAAACTTTCCATAGCTTACTATCCCAGATAATTATCATGTGAAAAATTCTATAGTTTAAAAAAATAGAATAAGAAAATATCTAACCAGCTAACAACTGTGAGATACCACTAGTTATTTTTATGTTCTGGGTCTACAGTTCCCCACACCAAGAAGGAGCATCCATCTGTTCTGGGTGGTCATGCCAACTCAGGATAGATTGTCACCAGAGAGTTGTAAAAGCTTCAACTTGTCTTCGGATAACTGCCCATGTCTCATGCAAAAGTGTAACTAGAGTCCTCTTTGCTAACACAGAAATTGATAATTGCCTTATGGGAGCCTCGCTGGGAGCAGAGGAGATGAAGGATGAGTGAGCAAAAGAGCTTGATCATTCTGTGAGTTCCAAAGGCTGAGTGGATTTAGCAAAGGGAATTTTGCATGGCATGTCCACTGCCAAAGATTGAAATTGCCTGCAACCACTGTTTTAATCCCAGAATCTGACCAGATGAATAGAACTATCAGTGTTGCAAATGATCATCTCCCAAAGCATTTTTTTGCATGAGTTAAGAAAAGAAGGTAAATTTTGTTATTTGCCAGTGACTATTGCCAATTTTATTTTATTTATAAAATTTTATATTCCAAGAGAGAATTTTCCAAGGACAAATTGCATCAAAATGTCTTTTGTTCATGGCAGTTCTCTGGAGAAAGTGTCCATAAAGATGATGAGCCAAGAAGAAGGCAGTTTTTTAAATGAGATACCACCCTTGTCTTACTTAATATCTTTCTGTATAGTTCAGTACTGATACACACATACATCATCATATTCGTTGACCTGCATTTAGAAAATAAAGATTCTTAGACTGGAGAGAAGAATCCATGAGTAACATGTTTGCTGCATATCATAGTTAGCTTGGTGATCAGCTTGACACACCTGAGAAGTGGGAACCTACACTGAAATGTCTCTATCAGATCACCTTTGAACATGAATGTAGGGTCATTTTTTAAAAAACTGCTGATTGATATAAGAGGGCTCAACACACTGTAGCAGAAACCATTGATACTGGGTTGTCTAGAAAATGTAGCTGAAAGTGAGCCTAGATGCAAGCCAGTTAGCAGCATTCTTCCATGGTCTCTAACTGAAGTACCTCCCTTGAATTCTTGCCTTAGTGCTTTTCTGTGATGGACTACAAACTGTAAGAATGAATAAACCATTTTTCTTCCCAAGTTGCATTTTCATCATTGTGTTTATCACAGTAACAGAAACTAAACTAGGGTGCTGTGCAGGCATGGTGACCTGACATATCAGGTCAGACACAAGTCAAACACAGATGCATGCATCTGTAATTCCAGTACTTCTACTGTGAGATGAGAAGCGGAAAGAGCAGGGTTTCTGGGAGCTTCTGGGCCAACCAGCCTAGCACAACCAGCAGAATACAACCAGAGAGACTCCATTTCTAACCAAGAAGAGACACATAATATTTACCCATAGGTTGTTCTTTACCATACACAGTGTCCTGTCAATGCCTATACCATCACACAAATGTTTATACATATATAAATATATTGTGCGCACACACAGCATATACGCACATCAAGCACACATATATGCACATATAGATTATACACTATTATACATCACTTACTTGTTAAATTAATTGAAAAATTTAAAAAAGCAAAGGTTCTTAATTTTTCTCTATGAATGTGGCAAGAGGAGTCTGATATGCCCCCATTACCTTTCTTCCCTTCTCTTCCTTTTGCTCTCCATGTGTTAATCAGGTTAATTAACAGTTTCAGTTGTTAATCAGTCTCCTCCCAGTGCCCACTCTGAGCTCCTAGGAAAGCAGTCTGGAGTTTTCTCCCCTTGACATCAGTTATTTCAATCCCGCTATTTAGCTAAAACCGTAGATTAAAACCGTAGTTTGAGAACACTTAACAAAAGCCTATCACTTACTGCCATAAACTGAGAACAGAAATGATTTTGTTGTTTCCCAGAACAACTAATTTCAATTGATCCATTATGGTGTAAAAGGGGTTTTCCAGGTTAATGGTAATTCATCAACTACACAACAATGACATTTGCTGATGGAGACAGATCTAGGTGTTTGTGCTAAGGCATGCAAGGGACATTGTGAGAAATCAGTTTTAATAATCTTTTCTTCCATATTCATCATCAGGGAAATATGATTAAAGAAAATCTTTTATCCATCCTTAAGTGCATTAATGCAAACAACTTAACTTAAAAAATAAACTTTATAAAGAAAAGCAACTCAACCAGCAGAAATCAGTTCATAAGTATGAAAGGTTTTCAATCAGTTTAATCTCCAAGAAGTGTTTATTGCTGTTGTGTGAAGCCTATTTATTTATTTAGATAAATGCCTTTGTTGTCTATGTAGATTTTGGGAAACAGAATCTGATAGCTTTATGTTTTCTTTCTCATTTTTTTTTAAGATTGCAAACATGCAGGTAGTTTCAGCTTGAAGGCTCTTTTCAGATATGCTGACACTGATGAAAACCTTGGAGAGCTGGAAAATGAAAATGACAGTCTGTTCCTAAAGCCAGGGGATTTTCACCTTAGTATATTTTGAGTCAAATAATTAGCATGCTCATTGCACCTGGACCATTTTATTTGCTAATGATAAATACAGGGAAAAAATCCACTCATTTTAAATAAGTATTTCTGAAAATTTCTCTATTGGGCATTGTGCTAGGTTCTGTCAGGTTAGCAGTAAAGAAGCAGGGAGTAACCCCTATCTTCATATAGCTGGCTAGCTCAAGAGGAAGACGAAACTTTTAATAACTGATCATAATAAAGTACATTGTACATTCTGGTAGGAAAATCATGGGGAACTATATGAAGATACTGGAAGAAACATCTGGGAGACAAGTAAGGTATCCTAAGTATACGGGTAGAAAAACTAAGAAATTGTCAAGGAAAAGAATAAAGAGGATAGATAAAAGAATGGATGAGCTGTGTGTGTTTGTGTGTGTGGTGTGTGTGTGTTAGCATGAAATATAGAGCATTGGATAAAACTAGGGATATGGGTAGTTAGGTACAGATAGTGATCAGAAAGAAGAACTCAGTATTAACCTCTTTGAGTCACCCAAGAGTCTGTTTATTATTGCAGAGAGCTCCAACATAAGGTCTCAAATCATTCTGTTAACCAAGCCTGCATACAATTGCTCACTGACTCAGTTTGTGTCAATTATGTTTCTTTCTAAAATAGAAAGTCATTTGCTCTTCGTATCAGAAAGTTGGTCAGAGGACATAAACATAAGAGATGAACAGGCAAGAAAGGGCTTGAGAATCCTAGTACCAGAGAGAATCTCTAATCACCTTTCTTAATTTCAAGCCACTGCATGCCACTCTCTACAGTAAACAAAGGGAAGTCCCCAGCAAGATAAATATATGCCTTAAAGAGACAGAATGTCTATACATTCTCCTCATTACAGTTGCATGACTTCATAGGGTCATCCTGTCAAACCCCAGGAACAAAAGCTAAAACCAAAAAGATTGGTCGAGTACTTTCAAGTGCTCAATGTCATGGAGATGTAGATAGCCTTAATGGAAATCCTCATTTTCAAATGTGGACTCTACATTGATGGTCTTCTCAGTGGCTCCATAGCTGTGGTGCTGTGATATCAATTCCATTCATATTCGGCTTCAAAGGCATGAGTGACATTTGATGGTTACTAAGATGTAAAGTATTATGGAAAGAAATAAAACACCATGAAAGAAAGTACATCATCATATTAGCTCCTCCGAAGTGGGACAGTTCAATTTTCCACTATTGCTTCCCTCAAGAGGATATTACGCCACTCCAGGAACTCTGGGAATGAATAAATGTTCTCAGTACTCACTTGATTTGAAACCATCTTCAGCATAAAAAACAAGATATTTAAAAATTAAACTTGAAAAATCTCCAGAAAGAAACTCCTACTAGGTCCTACTAACAGTAGCATTATGGTATACAGGGACCAGAGAGAAACAGCAGGATGTAATTAATGTCCTTATTTTTGACAAAATTATCTTTTATTTTTAGTGTTACTTAAAGCATTATAGATTTATTTTATATTAGAAATAGCTACCACCACAACCTGGTGGTGCATACCTGCAATTGTAGCGCTCAGAAGGCTCAGCTAGGAGAAGCACCAGTTTAAAGTCAGTCCTGGGCTGCATATTGAGACCACAATGCAAAGAAAAATAATAATAATAATAACTTTAAAAAAACCACTATGATTGAATTTGTCTTATTTTCACTATGCATGGTTTCCTACCTGGAGAGTTGCCACAGTCCCAGTTGTCTCTGTCTCGGGATTTTCAGCAAGTTCTATTGCAGGTTGTCCAACCCTCTCTGCCATTCACTGAATATATTACCCAGGATGCAAGAAACTGAAGTCTATTTATTCTTCAGGCTTGTTACCACAGAGCTTCACGATGGCTGTCTCAGCTTCAGGAATTTTCTACCTCAACCCTGTTTCCAAACTTCAACAGGAGAAGCCGGAAGCTGTGCAATAACAGCCTTGGATAACAATTCAGCAGATTTCAACTCTTAAGTGCAGCCAGGACCTACTGCACAGCCCTAATCCCACCACGACGACACACCCTTACTCGTGTGCTTTGGGGATTCAGTTCCTAGGAGCATCTCATTCACCCAGTCTTGACACAGAACATTGAGAGGGCAGGTGAAGGCACCACCTCAAGACCTCTACAAGCTCCCACAGCCTAGCTTCCATTGTTCACTCTTTCCGCAGGATGTTGAACCCAGACTCATCAGGGACAGAGACACAGGAACATTGCTTGAATGATGCCAGGAAGGAAAGCACACCATTCCTAAAGGATCTTGAAGTTTAACATGTATTTTAGGACGAGGAACATAATTATTACTGTTCACCCTCAATGTAGAGATTCTTTAATGATCATTTGTAATTAAGACATGTGTATATGCCTGAATTACATGTAAATAAGGCAAACATGATTCATACCACATTACCACATGATCAAGAATCACGTGTTTCTAACTGTATCTCCACCTTGCATATATTTTCAAGAGAAACACAAATAGAAGCTCTCCTAAGCTATTGCTTTTCCATTTAATATTATTTAGTTTTCAATTCACAAATGCATTCATTATTTATTTGAAGATAACTTCTAGGCAAAAAGTTTAGAAAGACATAAAATACAAATATTGTTGCAACAAGAACATCTATTACTCATTTTAAATAAAAGACTGAGCATGAAAATAGCTTAAAATCACTCCTAGTAAGGGGGAAATGTAGTATTCAGCATAAAATAAATAATTGGGTCATTCTAAAAGTAATTAACAAACTTTAGAAAATAAAAAACTAAAAACATTAGCCTAATGTCAAGTAAGAAATGTACTATCCTTATCATAGTTCTGTTCTATATTTGTATAAAACACTCAAAAAATTTATTATGTGTTAACATATTCTATAGTATGTGCTAAGTTTTACAGATATAAGGATGAATAAACCAGTTTTTTTTATTTTCAATGACCCCCAAGTACAAATTATCAAATTGTTCAAAACATCGATGTATTATGTCTCTGGTCAGTGAGATCTACATTTAGTGTGGGAGGTCCTTCTGTCTCTATGTTGCTTTATTGGTTAATGAATAAAGAAACTCATTTGGCCAATAGCAAGGAAGAACTTAGCTAGGTGGGGAAATCTAAACTGATGCAGGGAGAAAAAAGGCAGAGTCAGAGAAGCCATGTAGCCCCACCAGAAACAGATACCGGATGGAAATTTACTCAGTAAGTCACAGCCATGTGGTAATACACAGATTAATGGAGATGGGTTAGTTTAGGATACAAGAACAAGCTAGAAATATGCTTAAACTATTGGTCAAATAATATTGCAAATAATATGGTTTCTGTGTGATTATCATGTGACCAGGTAGGATGGAAACTTCCTGCAACATAGACTGTTATCAATTCACGTAGAATAAACATATATCAGTTAAAATCCCTTTATGGGCTGCCTTTTCTCAGGAAACTCAAAATATCAATTTCTGTTGCTTGTTATAACTCTCTATCACATTTGTTTATGACAATACAAAGATGATCCAGGCCTTAAATTTCTTTGGATTTCTTTATACATTCTTGAAAAAGGATTTTTAGAAATTATCAACAATTACATAGGGTAATGAATAGGAATATAAAAGTACATTTCTTTTCAGTAATTAGAATACTTTTTCATGAAATAGATTTCCAATTGAAAATAAACTATATTTTGGAGCAAATTTAGTGAAAATTTCCAGTGACCTTCAAATGAAATGTGAACTTGCAAATGTTTCAACAGAATGTGTCATACTTAAACAATTATTTGTTTTGTACTCAGTAATTGCCCAAATAATTTGAATTAGTTATATGCACAGATCTAAGCCATTACCATATTTGTCTATTGTATTTAAATAATACTATGTCTGAATTCTAGATGAATAGGATGACTTGTGGTCATTAAACAAATAGCCCATAATCTTAGTTAAAACAGGATTCTGGGTATAACATGTTTAATATATTCAGATCTTGGGGGAACCACTTGTGGTGATTTGAATAAGAGTGAACCCCCAACCACAAACTCATGTGTATGAATGCTAGGTTTACAGGGAGTGGCACTATTAGAAGGCATGTCCTCGTTGGAGTAGGAGTGGCCTTGTTCCAGGAAGTATGTGTGGAGGTGGGCTTTGAAGTCTTCTTTGCTCAAGCTGTGCCCACTGTGGCACATAGTCTCCACCTGCTGCCTGAAGATTAAGATATAGAACCCTCAGCTCCGTCTCCAGCACTATGTCTGCCTGCATGCTGCCATGCTTCTTGTCATGACAATAATAGACTAAAACTCTGAAACTATAAGACAGCCCCAATTATTGTTTTCTGTGTCAGAGTGTTTCTTCACAGCAATAAAGCTCTAAGATACCTTTGTTACTCCTTTATTAAGTTTTCCAAATATTCTCATATAAAAGCCTAAATAATACCACATTAAATATGATTGTTTGTTTTCTTTGTCAGGACATGATGATGCACAGCATCACTAGAAGGATGACTGGTATAGTTTTTACTTTGTTTCTAACTTCAAAATTAAAGCACTGTGGTATTCAACAAGCTATAACCTATTCTCTGAAAGCATTCTCGGTTATTATATACTGAGCTTATTCCAATTATGTCTTTTAAGTCTTCTGAAGGATTGCATTACACAGAGAGGCTGGTAAGTAAATGCAATGATAACATTAGATTTAATATTTACATTTACAAACAATTTAATTCCTACCCATAAAACTCCCAGATTCTAGAGACCATGACTGCTCCTATCACTCTGTGTTAAAAGTTACTTAAATCCAGCCCTGAGTATCTTTCACTGCTCTTTTGCCCTCAGGGAAGGATAGCTCTCATTAAAAAGAAAGTTCAACTTTACAGGTCATGTCAATCCCCAGTCCTTCTAGAAAATTCATATTCCAACATCCCTCAAATAAAATAAAGATCACACTGTGACAGCCCTTCTGCTGCAATTTTAACTTATGAGACTGTAACTCAAGATAAACTTTAAAAGTTTCTCCTACCCTCTCTATATTTAAAAATTAATGCAACCCTCAGACCTTATCAGAAAAGTTTCTCTGCGCAGTAGAAGGTGGTTAACATAGGGACTGATGGCTGGTCGAAATACAGAGAGTAAGTGTCAATGAACTGCTCAACTCCAAATGGGACATCCATATCACTATTGGAAAGGCTTTGGGACCATTGTGGAAGAGGGAGCAGAAAAAATGTAGGAACCAGGTTGAGAAGAATTGGAGAAAACAGTGTCTTCTGACAAGGTCTGGGGGTTGCATATTCAGGCCTTGTGTAGGCAACCACAGTTGTACTAATTCTTGAGGTCAGGACTGCCCAACGTCAAGCCAGTCAACATTTCAGCATGGAGTATGAATGAGGGGCTTATGAGCCCCTACCCTTAATTCAAAAAACATTGCCAGTAGGTGGCTTCTGGAGGAGGGAGAGTAAGGGTTTTTTTTTTAAGGTGGGGCTTCTAGTAAATATACAATCCTCCAATGGATGGCATCACATTTATGAGTACTTAGGTAGGACAAATTTAATTCTTCATTAAGTCATTAAAATGTAGTAAAACAGGGAACATGAAGTTGGGAGGTGAATGGCAGATCTGGGAGGAGTTAGTGGGAGAAATAAAGGATATGTGTGAATATGATCAATCCATAAAATTCTCAAAATTAATAGAATTCATTAAAATAATAGAATCAATCAATGCTATATACAAATAAGCTTTGAGGATACTTTGTTATGAAAGAATTTGTCTTGTTTCAATTAAAAGTGTTATACTCCATGCTCATGTTACTCTCAGTAATGTTAATAAATGAAGGAATAGAATATACATGTTGTTTTGTTTCTATTTGATTTTGTGGTGATGGAAATTGAGACAGGGCTTTGCCCATGCTCCTAAGGACTCCCATCTAAAACTACAGGTGTTAAAACATAAAATAAGACATTTTAATTGCAAGTATCTCACCATTTTGGGGTTTAAATCTGTAGTGGGCATGGAAAAATTCCTTTAATTTTTTTTTAGAAATCTATATTTTCATTTCTTTATTTCTTAAATTAATTTTATTAATTAGTTTTTCGCAGCCTGATCACAGTTTCCCTTCCATCCCCCCTCTCCTTCCAGTCCCTCTTCCATAGTCCAGTCCTTTTCCTTTCTCTTCAGAAAAGGGCAGGCCTTCCATGTATATCAGCCAGACATAGAATATCAAGTTGCAATAATACCAGTTACCTCCTCTCCCACTCAGAATGGAGGAGGCAACACAGTAGGAAAAAAGAGTTCCAAAGGCAAGTAACAGAGTCAGAGACAGCTCCTGCTCCCGCTGTTAGGAATCCTACCTTATGACCAACACTACGTAGAATTGTAACATATGTGCAAAGGGCCTCTTTACCAACCCTGCATCTGGTAGGGAACAGATATCTAAAATATATAAAGAACTCAAGAAACTAGACATCAACAAATTACATGTTTCAATTTTAAAAATGGGGTACAAATCTAAATGGATTTCTCAACAAAGGAAACTCAAATAACTGAGAAGCACTTAAATAAATGTTCATATCTTCACCCATCAGACAAATACAAATGCAAATGACTTCGCGATTCAGTCTTACAACTGTCAGAATGGCTCAGATCAAAATCAGAAATGACAGCTCACATTGGAGAGGATGTGGAGCAAAGGAATGCTCTTTCTTTGCTGATGGAAGTGCAAACTTGTACAACCACTTTGGAAATCAATATGGCAGTTTCTTATAAAATTAGGAATCAACCTATCTCAAAACCCAGCTATACCACATATGCTGGGCCTAAATCAAAAGGATGTTCTACTATATCACAAGGACACTTAATCAACTATGTTCACAGAACCTTTATACATAATAGTCAGAAACTGGAAACAACCTAAATGTCCATCAATCAAACAATGGATGAACAAATGAGTATTAGTTGCCAAAAACAAAGAAATCATTAAATTTGTCAGCAAATGGATAGAACTAGAAAAGATCATCCTGAGTGCGAAAACTCAGACCCAGAAAGACAAAAATAGTATGTACTCACTTATAGGTTAGTATTAGCTGCAAAGTAAATGATAACTGTGCTATAATTCACAGACTCAAGGAAGCTAAGTAACAAGGAGGGATAACTAAGTAAAATGATAACTTCAAAACAGAACATAACAGTTATATTTGTGTTGTGGAATAGAGTATTTGTTTAACTATGTATAAATGTGTTGCATTTGGTTATTCTGCATTTGTTTAATTATTTAAAGGTGTGTTGCTTTTGTTTATGCTGCATTTGTTAGACTGTATAAAGATATGTTGCTGTTTCACCTTGCCTGCCTAAGGCACTCAATTGCTATAATTAAAAGCTGGCTGGCCAATAGCTAGGGAGAGGAGGGCTAGACAGGGCTGGTGGGCAGAGAGAAAAGGATAGCCAACCAACCAGCAGGGGCCAACCGGCAGGGGCCCAGCCAGCTAGATACAAAGGGAGCCGGAAATCAGAATGGAAAGTATGTAGACGAAGTAAATGAGCCTTGGTGCAGCACACAGATTAATAGAAAGGGTTAATTTGATTTTTCAAAAGCTAGCTAGAAAAAAGATTAAGCTAAGGCTGAGCATTGATAATTAATAATTAGTCTCTGTGTCATTATTTAGGGGCTGGTGGTCTAAGAAAGATGGCAACATATTTGCTTCCCAAGAACACTAAAGCTGGAAGGGACACTGGAAACTCATCAGCAGGTCTACAAAGCTTTTGCCATTCTGCCAGTTGGGTTGTTCATGTAGGTTTTGGTGGCGGTGTCTGGGAGGGGCTATAAAATTCCTTAGAAAAATATTTTTAAATTCTAGTTGACCCAACATGGTCTCTGAGAATTAAGACCTTTTTAGCTAATGACAAGATGTAGCGGAGAAGCATCAACTTTAGATAAGGTAGAGTGCACCCAACTGAACTATCTGGGAGGTTTCAATCAACATGAAGTGGTGCAAAATTAGATGCTAGAGTTCACAAATGGTATGAGACTAGAATACAAGAAAGTTGACTGAGATCTGAGCAAAGGAGCCAAACTAAGTAAAACACACAAGGTCTGGCAATAAGTGGGGTTCTGGACAACTGAACTACAGTCTGTCAAGTGAGACTCCATGAAGAAGTTTCATTATAATACTAATGGAAAGATCCAATCATGTTACAAAATATTTGCCAAACATTGGACTTTGAAATGAATTCATCTATAAATGTATTAATATTTTTAATATTTTATTTGATATTCAATTAATTGCTATGTAAATTAAGTTTTAACTCCTCAATGGTAAAATTTTATGTTGGAATACTCCATTAAAATGTGCTCTTAAAGAAATGGCATGAATAGAATGTCTTTTGCAATTTAAATTGGTCTTTTCTTGTCATCTGTATGTCTCATCATATTCATATCCTATTGTTCCTTAATCAAGTACAAATATATCATATTCATCTCATTCAACAGCATCCCTAGAGGAAGCAGTTAAAACTAAAATTTTAAGAAGAAAGGCTTCAATAAGAGCTAACAATGACTCTATATCTGACAACCACTTCTTTTCATAAGTGGATTCAAAATTAGGAGACAGTTTTGACTTTGGTTTAGTTCATGCAATCTTCTAACCAGGCTTGAATTTGAGCAGAGACACATCTATGCTCTTGGGAGGAAAGCAATGAAGACTTGCTGCCATCCTATTTTATTTCACTGCTCATTTCTGTACACTCTCTTGCCCACATCTTGTCAATGTTCCCTTATTCAAATTCCTGAAGGGTTCTTTCATACTCAAAGACAACATTTAGACACTATTTTTAAAATTGAAATTAGAGTAAAATCTCTAACTTTTCCCCCCTCTTCTTCTACCTTCTTTGACATTACAGTTATTTTAAGAGTTGAAAAGAGTCAGGCAATTACAACTGGACATGAGGGTTGCAGTAAAGTTACAGTCACTTTCCAGTTTCATTCTTCTGACTAGATTCCTAGGACTGTGTTATTGTAACTTCAGCCATGACAGGTAATGGAGATGAATGGCACTGGGAGGGAAAGAAGAAAGGATGTTTAAGAGATAAGTCTTATTCTTATTTATCACCGAGTAGTTTTCTTTCTGGAGATGAGAAAAGAAGGTCATCATCACTATTATTTAGAAAGAAATAATGAGTCATGGCATTCTGTTCTCTGCCTAGGGTTATATGCTTTCTCAGTGCCTTCGATTTAAATGTTCTCTCTCTTACCTTTATTCTTTTGAAGCTCACCCCATAAATCTACATGAAAAACAGCATTTTGTAAGAGAAACTGCAGATTATGTACATCTTAAGGAAATTTTCAAAGTGGATTTCATATATACTATAAGTGTGTTATAGTTTTCAAATTTTGTTCAAAATATTGTTTGCAGCATTTTCTTCACTTGAATGGAATTTCAAAAAGGCCCATTAGAGCACTGTGGTTTATAATTAATGAAATTGAATCATATCCATTTTAAATTTAAAATACGTGTTTTCTAAACCTTGAGGCATATAAAAATAATGTAGCTATTTAAAAAAATTAAAAATAAACTAGTGAGCTTTTGCACAGCAATGGAGAAGGCATGAATAAAACATTCTTGTTCTTTTCTGGCAGTAACTGTTCAGAATTGGCAGTGCTGTCTTCTCTATAAAGAGTCTTCAGAGCTTGGGGTGAATGTGACAGATCTAAAACTGAGAAGTCAAAGGCTTGAAGCAATGAATGGGTATGGACAGAGACCATGAGATCAGCATAAAATACTGACTTGGAAAAGCAAAGACTAACATGCAACTATAGACAGGTACATAGGTACAACCAATGCCAAAGAAGGCCTAACGGACACAAGAATTCTCAACAATTACTTAACATAATGGTAGATTTTACAGTTGATGGATAAAAGTAAAAGGCAATCTCAACTTAAATATTTAGGGGCAAGGGATAAGGAGAAAATTGCAAAGTGGTTAGAATCTTCAACCAGATGATGAATGTGGAGTATTGTGCTCTCATCCTGAGATACTTGAACTAACGAACAACCTTCTACAGGCTGACAGGTTTAAGAAGGCGATAGGAAACTTCATAAAGGAAAAGTAAGGCAACCCAAAGGTAATTCATCAAAATTGCAATGTAACAAATTCTCCAGTTCATGAAAGAAATACAAAGACAATGAAACAGACATTGTAGGGAAGGAAGAAACAAAGAAATGATTTAATCAAGGCCACACTGAAAATATTCAGAAAACAAATGACAGTATTGTGTTATGACATACGTTGAGAGACATCTCAAAGGTTCAAACTTCAGCAACAAAAACATGCACATATCAATCCTGCTCCTTTTTATTAATAATGGTAGATATATGAACCTCGATGCTAATCATAATTGCTTATCTACTTTATTAAAATAAACAGACATAAAGATATTTTTGTGTGATTAGCTCTTAGCATTTGATGCTCCTGAATGGCTAAAAATTGCAATTTTCCTAACTCATAGCCATTTATAATGCTTCAATGATTTTCATTTATACCTAATAAAAAACAGGCTCCTTGGTGGATACATAGTGCCCTCTATTTTGAACATGTGAGACTCTCCAGCACTGATTTTCCACAGATCCTAGTTCTTGGGGACCTTAACCCTTCTTTCATTCTTGGGCATGCCATTTCCCTTCTTTCTGCTTGAAACCCAGCTTTTAGCCGAAGTGTTCATAAATCATCATGCTCATCTTGGTTCAAAGATGAATAACGCTTGCCCCATAGTTTAATAGTGGTCACCCATATCCAAACTTTGCAGCACCTACACCAATGTCTCATTTTCTCTGTAGAAAATGCCAACATCTGGCATGCTCACGTCCTGAATTCCACCACACTAGAGCACTCATATAGTTCTAAGGGGCTTCTCATTTTTGTATACCACCATGGTTCAGGCTTTTAGAATGACCTTGGTCCCAGAAAGTGGGTCTAAATATTTGTTAGATAAAATGTCATATAATAATGTCCTTAAAGGAATAACATATCCACAAATAATCTAGTTATGAACTAGCCTAGTGTATAAGAGAATACATTTCCACAGAAAAAAATCAGAATTGTAAACAATATTCCTACTATGAATATCTTAAATTTGACACAATAAGTAATAGCAAAACCCTATGGTTTCATCTTCACAGCAAGCTTATATTAGTTGGTGGAGAAAACATGCAAAAATTCTACAATATTCTGTACAAGGTCAAAGTCAATTAGATTTAATTTATTAGTATCTATAGTTTTAGATTATGCTTAGGCAAAGTCTTATTTAAACATATCATATTCTTATTACCAGCAGAAAGTATAGGCTTAAATAATAAAAGGCAAAGAGAAATTTTAATAACTATGAGGGAATAACTATAATGATGTCTTATAATATAGAAAAAACAATATTTATGAAATCAAACACTGTAGGGTGTCCTATATACAGATGCACCTTAAATTATAAAGCTTGCTAAGGATGACTTCTCAACAAGCCCATTATAAATTGAAAATATTATGAATCAAAAAATATATTTTATATACCCATCCTACCAACATTGGAGCTTAGTAAATATATAATGTGGCCACATAGGGTACTGCTGTTTCAGTCTCAGCCTTCTGTGGCTGATGTGGAGCTGAGGCTTGGTGTTCCTGCTTGGCATCATGAGTGAACATGTTACCCAGTGACTAGGGTGGTAGGTGAAAGAGTTAAGATTTTTACATGTTAGTAAACTTGGTGTCCTACATGTTGAAAGACCTGCAGAAATAGATGTCCTCAAATGCCTGGTGTTTTTTTTTTTTTAACCTGGTCTTTGTTGGAGAACTTCATTTGACTACTTATGCTTCAAAATCACCAATACCACTCATCCAGACATTGCTTCCTAAGTCAATGCAGAAGAGGGTGGATTTCACTACATACTCTGATGTTTCTGTCAGACTGTGAAGTAAAGTGAGGCACAATTTATTCAATGAATAAGGGAAATTTGCTACCATAACCAAAATGAAAATTAATTGATAATATAGGATATGACCAATTACTCATAAATTTACAACACTACCATGATTGTCCACAATCTTGTCTACATTCCATTGCTGGGATACAGTTTTAGCTGCAGTTGCTTCCCATGCTTATCTTGGGTCTGTTGCAAGCATCACTCATTGCTCCTGTCATCATGCCTACCATTAGACTTGGCCGCAGAGTACTTGTCATGGTCTGAAGCAGCTACCATTAATAGTGCAGCACTGTCATGAGTAATGAAACCCACTTCTTCTGGTTGGATGGACAGAATTTGTTCAGTCCTTGATGCCAATTATTTAGACAGACTCTGATATTTGGGAATGAGGAAACATACATGAAATGAAAATTATAACAGAAAGTGCAAGATCAAGAAAGGAAAGAGACATCTTCATAAAAATATAACAAGTGTTGTGTGGAGAAGTGTGAGGATGGATGGACAGATCTGTGGCGCTCAAAGGAAAGCCCTACGTCTCAGTTAATATATTGATGCTTAACTTTATAAGCAAACAAGGGCACAGTTTATAGTGCTTACATTAGAAGATCAGTTAGAACCTGGCAACCTACTGAGACCTGGAGCGGAAAGGAGAGAGAAATATTGATGGTCACAATTGGTTAAATGACAGTGACTAGAGTGAGGTGAATGAGAGTTAGATTTAACTCAGGGCAATGATGAGCTCTATGTAAGAACATAAGAGTTAATCAATTATTGAGACCTTAGATGAAGAAACAAGAATAAAGACTATGCAATTATGGCTGACAGTTTTGGAGGGCTTTCCAAATCAATCATTAAAGGAACTTTACTCCCATTAATAAATTTAATATTTACAATGTAGTGTGAGGTGATTACCTTCATTATTCCAACCATACAAAACAGTAATCTAAAACATGGTCACATAGGTCAATGCTTCAAGATTTACCTATTCAATGTTATTAAGTTAGAATTTGCTCCCAATTGAATCTAGGTATGGAGTCATACATGAAGCATGTATATTTTATAATGTGGCTTATGGGTTAGCAGCACATGAAACTTTGTCAGAAATGCAGATGCTTGGGGCCTTCCCCCGGCCTCCTGAATCAGGAAATCCTGGAAATAGAGCCAAGAAATACAAACGTCTTGATATCCCTGGAGTTTGAGGAGTAGTTCAGTCCAGCACTCAACACACTGTGAAGCTAACTTATTCTCAGAAGTAATGTTGGAAGTTGGAGACGTTAGTCCGATTTCAAATAAAACAAAGTCAATATCAGTAGCTATTTCCAGGAGAGATGATGAGCTTTTCTGCTACTTTGTTGAGTCTGGGTACCAAAGGGCTTCTTGGTGCAGATCATAAGTGAGAACACAAAAAGAAATGAATTGGCAGTGGGTCATGTGCCTGGAGCTACTGGCAGCTTGTCGCCACATAGTACATGGGTTGAAATATCAGTAGGATATGAACTTGATAGAGTCTTTCCCACAAAATGTGCGATGGTAAAACTCCAGGTTATCCTCACACTGAGAAATTAAAAGGTATAGTAAAGGCAGAAAGAGGAAGATGAAGCTGTTAGAAAGAAAGAGTTGTCGCCAGTCAGGCAGGCCTGGACTCTTCTCGGTCCTCACATAAATGCCTCCTCTTAGCGCCAAAGTGAAACTGAATGGTTAAGGGAGAAGAGAATTTCTAGAAAGATTGGATCAAAGAGTGCCTAGCCCCAGAGGCAAATGAAAAACGGATTACTGAACTTGTAAATTTATTCATTGAATTTCTGAGAAAAATAGTATTCAAAAAATGTGGGAGGGAGGAATTTTTTTTCCTTTTATAAAATGGTGAGAAATGGGTAGCAATGGCATTTTCCTGAGAATGCTGGCAGGAAGAGACAGAAGTGTACTGGGAGGGAGGTTGATGCAGAGCAGGCGAGGGTGCCTCTGTAACAGAGTTCCACTGGTACTCATTCAGGAAGACTCACAAGGAATGTTACTCAAAGGGATGGTGTTAACCTGGTTCCTTACTGAAGGCCCCTTATAGACCTTCAAACTAAAATCCAATCCTGGTCATTGCTTCTCCTGAGATGAAATAAAGCATAGCAAATGAGAGGCTTTGTGGAGTCTTTCGGTCAGTAAAAGAAAGGGCCATGAGAAGTGTGACATAAAACTAGCAGTACAGCAACACCATTGTTGGCAAAATGGCTCAGGGAAAGGTACTTGCTGCAAAACCCTGACCACATGGGTTCAGATCCCAGAGCCAGTTTGAAGGAGGAAGGAGAGCAATGATTCCAGGATGTCTCTGGCGTCCACATGTGCTTCCCGACACTTTTGTTGTGCATTCACAGATAGCAAACACAGCTTTTACAAAGAAAACTATGTTGTCATTTTTTAAACAGTGATACTTCGGGACAGGGCATCTCAGAACTGGGAGGGGTTTGAAACTAAGAAAATATAGATTTCTAGCACATTAGGAAAACCTATTATTGGTGCAATATAAGAAGAGAGAGTTTCAGATCAACTGCACTGGGTTATGGGTCCATCTGACGTGTTTGCTCTCAGCAATGACTTCACTTGGATATATGGGAATATGAAGTCTTGGATGAAGCATGAATATTAAAGGCTCAAAGACAGAAATTGGGGTTCAACCCAAAAACCAGAGAAGCAAAACAGCCAAGCCACTAGAGAAGTCTTATACCAAGACTGGGCAACTGCAGACTAAAATAACAGCCTTTCTCTCCTCTCATTTTATATTCCCTCTACTGCTCAGATTAAGAGTATATGACTCCATAGTGCTGTCATTAAAGGTGTAGACCTCCACCACCTGGATTTATTTCTGCCTTGATCTTGTGTAACCCGAGGTGACCTTGAACTCACAGAGATCCATCTGACTTTATCTCTAAAATCCTGAGATTAAAGCTGTGTATCACCATTGCCTGTCCTCTAATGACTTGGCTGCTTTGCCTCAGGCCTTCAGGAAAGAGTTACTTATCAAAATACAAATAATATAGCACTACATCCAGCATTCTGAAGTCTAAGCTTTCTCGCCTAATAAATGGTCATGTTAATAGATAGCACTACTATAAAAGGGTATCACTGTCACTACAGAAATGGAATCCTGACTCCATGTGAGAAATAGGTATGGCTTCATTGCCAAGAATCATTTTTCATTTTGTGGATAACAAGGAAGTCTAGGAAGAAAATAATAGGAAGATTTAAAAAAAGAAAAACAAGAAGAGGAAGAAACATTAAACACACACACACATATAAAATACACACAAAGGTTCATGTCCCAGTACTGGCTTTAATACTGTAAAATTTCTCTAAAATTTCATTTTACAATTAGACTATTTTCCATTCTTTCCTCAAAGCAGATGGCCAATTTGTGATTTAATTTTCCAAATCATCCTCAAGAGAGAGGCCCCTCCATTAGTGTTATCTCAGAAGGCATCCTCTGCAGGAGAGTTGCTGCCCACCAAGTCTATGGTGAGAACATTTGCCTTCTGTCCAGAGTTGAGTGTGAGTCAGTTCTGCAGGCCTCAACTGGGAAAACCTGAGAAACAAGTTCCCATTAGAGATATATCCAATGACCTCATCCAACAAAATTAAACAGGTTAGTGTTTGAGATTGGAATGCTGGGGAAAAAGAATCACACTTCATTTTGATTTGATAAATAGCCATAGGAATCCTTCCATCTGTGTGTTTTCTCAGCTCTGAAGAATTTACCTATATGCAACAGCACCTGGAGAGGAAGAAGCTAGAAGCCTGAGCCTGCGTGGTTTTCACCTAAGGAAGGGAGTGTGTACTGCCCTCAAAGGGCTACCCCATCAGACTTCTGGCATCTGCACTCTCCACTTCTCAGGAAACCTCTATCTTTCCTCTTAATCAAGTAAAAGAATGATATAATCCCTGAAAAAAAAATCTCTAGGTTCACTCTCTTGCTTATCCATGTCCTGGTAGCCCCTAGTACTCACTTTCCTTGGACTTTTAGTTTGTAATTCTCAATAGTAGGCGTGTGGAGCATCCCGCCAGCAACTCTCATTTGCCCCTTTACCTGAATTCTTTGCAGTGTTTGTCAGGATTGCTCACTGGTGTGGGACAATGGTCTGTATTGTGTCAATAATATTTTAAATAAATGCTGATTGGCCAGTACCCAGGCAGGAAGTATAGGTGCACAACCAGACAGGAAGTAGAGGCAGGTCAATGAGAACAGGAGTATTCTGGGAAGAAGGAAGCTCTTTCTGCAGTTGTGACCCTGCCACAGAAGAAGCAAGATGTGACTGCCTCACTGAGTAAGGTACAGAGCCATGTGGCCAGCATAGACAAGAATAATGGGCTAATATAAGTTCTAAGAGTTAATAAGAAGCCTGAGCCAATGGGCCAATCAGTTTATAAGTAATGTAGACCTCGGTGAGATTTCTTTGGGACCTAACAACTGGGGGAACCGGGCAGGACAGAAACCTCAGTCTACAGCTCACTCCTTTGCTCTTGAAGAGTTTCACCACTCAAGTAACAGGACACCATTATTTCCTCCTGCCTCTTACTTCTCAGTGTCACCTAATCTGGATTCCCCTCTTCCTCTTCTCTTTCTCATTTAAACAATCATGATGACCAGTGCTCTGAATTTACAAATTATATACCAAGGTTTAGTTCTTTAGTTCCAATCACTTTTTTCCCTGAGCTCCAGACATCCACACACTGTGCCTCAGTAACAGCTCATTTTGGTTGTATAATAAACATCCAAAACTATGAGTTCTGGAGAGAAAAGTCATCTATTTACTTTGGGGAAGGAGAAACTCTGAATCATCTACATTCCACATCAACAAAACTTGAATTTAGCATCACCATTCTGAAAATAAGAGTTATTACAGATAATTTTTTATTCAGGTGGAAGTTTAGTTTATTTATATTTTGCTGGGAGATTGCATTTTTTTCTTTAAACTCCTTATTGGGATATGTTGGTCTCATGTCTTTCCTTGGGGGGATAGAAAAATAATTATACACCTTGGCTAGTTACAAAAGAAATGCCTACAATTCTAGGTAAAGTATGAAAATCTAGAAAACTGAACTACATGTGTGTATGTGTATGTTCATGATTTGTGTGTGTGTGTGTGTGTGTGTAGTATAAGAAGAAAAGATTACAGCTTACACTTGAGTAGTCAGATTCAAATGCTTGGCCACATGGTATTTTGAACATTTTTACTGTCAGTTCAGCAAAATTAATGCTTATAAATGCTGGGAGTATAACTGAGAGAGAAAACCATTAGCTGAAGACTGTAATTTTAGCACATTGGAAAAAAAGTGCTTTGGAGATAAAAGTGATCAACATAGAAATTGAAACAAAAGGTTTTGAAAGGCCCCAAATCTCATTCAGTATGTGTGCTTCATAGGTTCGAGATTATTCATCCATGTTCCTAATCCCATGAAGACTGTTCTGCCTCACACAGCAACTACTACAGACTGTACTAAAACTGCATCCATTGTGTCCCATCTATTTAATTCACCTGATGTCATTGCTTTCTCATCTAAGGTTTGTTTAATTCTTCCTGACAGAAAGGTCCAAACAGAGTCATGACCACACCTTAATTCTTTGCTACCTATTGTGACTCTGCTTCAGCATCTCATACAGAGAAGTCATTAACTGCATATTCATCATCCATCTTTGACCTGTTCTTCCCCGACATTTAATTTAAAGAATAACACTACTGTATACTTGAGGCGTCCAGAATATATCAAAGACTGTGAAATCCCAGCCTGTAAGTCAACCCAATGTGCATGGGACTTCTGGAAACCTGCTCCCCACACTCCAAGAAAAACTGGCCAGGCTTAGTAAGGCCAATTCACTCCTTCTATTATTCATTTCATTATTAAGTATTTCAGCAAATCTGGAGCTCTGGGTACAACTTACGAGCTTAGACATTTTACCAAATCCTTTAGAAAACATAGGAAAGGGGTTCATTATTAAGTGCTTTCCTTTGGGTAAGATGATATGTATTATTTTGTCATAATCAAAAGAAACAGCAATGAATGCATGAATCAACATTAACCTGAATTATATTTAGTTTCAGGACTGAATATTTATATTGTGGAATTAAAAGGAATAAGCATAACATTGAAGAAAAAGAAACATAGGTTGATTTATCTAGTGTAGACAGAATGTGTTTTAATATGTCTTCCCTCAGAATTTTGTGATTTCTATTGTGCATAATATTTCAGTGTGTCTGTGTGTGTGTGTTTGTGTTTATATGTGGTTTATATGCATGTGTATGCATTCATGTGTGTTTATTCACAGGGGAGGCCAATGCGAGGTGTCTTCCTTTATTGCTTTTCACCTTAATTTCAAGGCAAAGTCTCTCGTTAAACCCAAATTTCACAAATTCAGTCAATTAGCTGGTCAGTGAGCCCCAGCTAACCCCCTGTCTCTGCCTTCAGTTTTAAGGTTACAAGTCTTTATATTACTATGCACATCTTTTTATGTGGACACAAGGGTTCTAAAGTAAGGGTTCTAAGGTCCTTGGGCTTGTGAGGTAAACATTTTGCCAATTACACCACCTCCCCAGTCTCAGTATATTGCTTTTTAATTTCTTTGTCCACTGACATGGTTCATAATAATGACTATCATATAGTTAATGAAGAGGCACATATGTGTTTAAGTTTTCATGGAGAATCTGAATTCAAGGTCAACATGTACAGGCTGTACAAAAGGACTTTCTGGGTTTTATTGTGTTGGGTAAGCTAAGAATTCTTCTCAAAATACCTCTTCTCCAAACACTATCAATTTATTCTAATACTTGACAAATATTTAGGGAGAGAGCCAATAACCCAAAGGCTCTGAGGTGGATGGATTTTCAGTTTTAAGTCAAAAAAGCATAGAAGAAAGGAACACTTGTTCTATACATTGAGTATTTAGATATTCATTCCTAGTAAATTATTTCTCCCACTGAAATGGACCCTCAGTGACTGCAGGGTTGACATAATTCTGGAGAAAAAAAATTGAGTGATCACTGAGAATAATTCAGACACAGCACCTATCTTTTATCTTCCATTGGACAATTAGTATCCTGGGAACTACTTTCAGGCACAAACTCTCATAGATATTTATACAGATATTTTGTTTCTACTTCTCTAAGTGTAAAGCATAATTAAGCAGCTACCATTTTCAGAGCAGAAGACAGTGTCTAGCAGTAAATCCTGAGCCCATCACAACATAGCTAGATAGCTTTGACAATGAAAATTTACACCCGTCTTTAAATTCCTCATCTAAAACATGAAGGGCACACTACTCTTAGGTCCTCTGTTTGTTGGATGATACTGATTCAAATACTGACCAACACATTGTCTGACTGCAAGGAGGCATTTATGAAATCCCTTTCCTCAAATGTAACCCCAGAAAAATATTCACATAACTTCATTAATATCACACAAGTGACTTCACAGTTTGCCCTAATGAACTGGTCCCCTTTAATAATCATTTTTATTTAGGCAGAATGAGACAAGCCCTTGTGGTTGTGACAACAAGGACTTCTAATTAATTTGTGAGTTTGTTATTTTTGATTGCTCAAACACACACTTGGCATATCACACATGTGGGTTCAATTTCAATGTCATATCTCTCTCCAGCTCTCATAGTAGGATAATGGGCTCTAATCTGGAGAAATAGCATTATCAAGCATAGAAATGTCGAATCCCAATTATGAGTCACACAGAAAGCAGGGGCACATTAAAAGATAAGGAAGTAATTGAGGCCACCTATTATCGACATCTATTCCCTAAGAATATTTCATTTCACACCCGTGGCTAATATAATTGAGACTGTAAATAAACTTAGATTGAATCATTTTTAACTGTTCTGACACAATACCCATAGCACTGTGACAACCGGACAAGAATGAAACAATTAAGTGGCTGCAGAGAGAGGTTATTACTGAAGCCTGATACCTATTTAAAAACAGTGATTTAGGTACTCAGCTAGAAAACAGAAGAGTTCAACGGACTGCCAGTCTGCGTTTAACTTGAGACATACCCAAGATGCAGAAATGAAGTCAAGGGAGGCTGAAGAGATGGTTCTGCAATTAAACAACAATCTTTGCTTGTCCAGGGGACCCAGTTTTAGTTCCTACCACCACTGTAGGTTCACAGACTTCTATAACCATTCCTCATGTGATGTGGAATTTCCTCTGTGTGCTGTGACTATGTTTTATTGGCATTGATTAATAAAGAAGCTGCTTTGGCCTAAGGCAGGGCAGAATATAGCTAGGCAGGAAAACTTAACTGAATGCAGGGAGAAAGAAGGTGGAGTCAGGCAGATACCATGTAGCTACTGAAGAAGAAAGATGCAAGAACCTTACCAGTAAGTCACAGCCTTGTGGTGATATACAGATTAATAGAAATGGGTTAATTTAAGATGTAAGAGTTAGTTAATAAGAAGCATGAGCAAATAGGCCACACACTGTTGCAATTAATATAGTTTCTATGTGATTATTCAGGTCCAGGCGGTCCAAAAATGAAAGGATGGTCTCCGTTTACACTCATGGATCTGATATCTCTCTGGGCTCCTTGGGAACCAGGTCCAAAATCAGCATACAGACATACTTGCAGACAAAACACCCATACACATAAAATAAACATATTTTTAAGTTTTCAAAAAGAAAGGAGATGAAGGGAATTAGTAACTCCCTTAGTAAAGCCATATGTTTTGCAAATAAAAGGCTAAGATTTCATCTTGGTTTGCCCTATTTCAAAATATTCATTGTATGTAGACACTGCTTCTCGTGGTGACTACAGTGAACATAGCTATTTGATTTAGCAAAACTTCATAGGAATAACTAGAATTTTTGATAATTTCCCATTTATACTTGATAACCAACTCTCAATAGACATTAAAATGATTCAATATCTAATCAACTGTAAAATTAAAACAGACCTGAAAATTGTTTAACATATATTCCTTTATGTATTCAATTAATTAACGTGAACTGAAAGTTTTTTATGAGCGGTATTACAGCCCATGAGAAAATGTAACCTGACCTCTGACCTATAGATAAGCAAACAAAGCAAAGTCATTTTCCTCCTTTATCTTTCCTCTTCATCTCTTTGTCATTTTCCTTTCCGTAAACCCACCAGAAAAGCAGGTGATGACATTCAGACTGAATCAGTTTCTCATTCTTACATATTTTGGCATCTGAAGTGTTTTAAAAATCAGAAAGTTCACAGGCAATCCAGAGATCTAGCTCCTTTGTAGAATTTACAGCCATCTTCAAACTGGTAGCTGCATTCAATACCATGGGACAAGGGAAGATAACAGGGAAATCAGCCCTGGCTATAAACCTTGTTGCCCACACACTGTCAAGTGAGAGAAACAGCAATTCCATGGACCACAACCTCTGATTTATCTGGCCATCATCTTCAGGAATCTGCTTGCTAGAAAGTAGAAAAAGGCCCCACATTGAAGACAGACACACAATGTTCCTTGCTTTTCTTTGTGAGAACTCAGTATTTGATTGCATTTCTGCTTCTCATCCTTCATTCCTGAACAGCTCCCAAGAACATGACCTTAAAAGATTTACACTCCCTACCAATCCAAAGAGTTTCTTTCTTTTGCTTTTACTTTTTTTATGAAGTTACACAAAAGAAGTATAGAAAGTTCATTTCTTCCAGTTTTCAAAGAAACAATGTAAAAAGAAGGCTTAGACAGAGAAATTTGAATTTTACTTTGTTATTTCTCACAAACAAAAAATGAGAAGTGAATCTTAAAAAAGGATCAACAGTAGAAAAAGGGACAGAGAGATCAAGAAAGGGCAACAGCAGAGAAAAAATGTGAGAGAAATTGAGGTGCACAGAAGAGCCCCACTTGCTTTAGAAGATCTGAAGGGATACTGTAAGAACAGAGCAGGTTATAAACAAAGAGCATGGCCCTGAGTTTGTGGGACGTGCTGCAGTGTGTAAAACACAATATATAATTTCATAATACTTTCTCAAAACCACAGAATGATGGAAGCGTCATAGGCAAAATCTTCAGTTAGCACCACAGGCTGAGGAGTACTCTCCGTTCACCTGCCCTCCCTTGCACAGTATAGTGGGTGAAGCCTGGCAGGATAAAAATGCCTGGTAGTACATTACCAACAGCACCAATTCAATGAAAGTAGGTAGGTACATTGAATCGTCGTAAGACTACAGCAAGGGCATAATGGCTATGATGAGGACAATAGTAAGTATGAATGGTGGCAATAGGATGCATGGCATTTATGTGAAAAACCTGTTTTTAGGCTCAGAAAGATAGCTCAGTTGGTAAAATGCTTCCTGACAAAAGACAAGGCCCTTCTTGATGGTGGACAACTGTGTGTGACTCTAGAGTTGGAGGGATTCAGAGGAAGAACTCCAGGGAATACAAGCCAGACCCCTTGCCTCTACCAGCCTGTCACCTACTTAGTGTCAGGCTACTAAGAGATCCTGTCTGAAAGAATATTTCAAAAAATAAGTGGTACCTGAGTAATTAAACACTGAACATGAATGTTGTCCTCTTACTTACTTATACACACACACACACACACATTCACACACTCACATACACACCCACTTACACACACATGTGTACACACACCACACATACACATACTTACATACACATTACACACACACTCACAAACACCACACACTCACATACAAACTCATACACATTAACACACAAATACTCTCACACTCACAGAAACGCAAATACTCTCATGCACACATACATGCCCATTCACACACATATTTACACACACACACCCCACCACACACATACGCCACCCTAGGAAAAAAAGATGTACAAAACCTGAAATGGTAATGAGAAGGTTCTCTTACACAGTGTCCTCCAGTTTCCTCTTATCACGTTTATAAAATGAAAAATTTGCACTACATTCTACATGAATAGAGTTCACTTGTCACAATTATTGAATGAACACTGGCAGTGTATTATAAACTGAAGAGGACAGGATATTCAGAATTCCTTCATTCTTATCAATTGTCTCATGTTTCATTTAGCTGTAATCTTTTCCTTAGGTTCATTTAGCTTATGGAAGCTCCAGAGATTCTGATGGCTGTGGCTACTTTAAGGCTTATTGGTCAGGTGGACAACTGGTCAGGTGGACATTTTCTAGGATGCTCTTCTATTCAAATTTGCCTAATGTTTTCCCCCATGATGATATTGGGATTGCAGGCTTAGAAGGAAAGGGGACAAAGATAAAGCAGTAATCCCATCATAACCTACAAAGTACACACACTATTGAATGATATGTAGGGTATTTTTCTGCTTGAAGTCTATTCTCTTTCCTCCTTTGTATGTAGAATCCACAGGAAGGAAAGAAAGGAGACAATATTTGCACATGCTTTACAAGTCAATAGACTACATAGGGTTAGGTGGAATTCATGGAAGAGTCATCTCTCCTTGGTTCCCTATTTTTGAAATTATTTATTTTAATAGTGTAATGTTATCAGTATTTGTTGTATGACTTGAGTTGTAACCTAAAACTAGTTGACTTAATTCACTGCTCAGATTTCCTGTTGCGGCCATTGGCACCTCTTTTACTAGTCCATTCACCCCTGACCCTCATCAGTATGGACTTCTGTTTTTGTTTTAAGTACTGCCTTGCTTTCTGACACTTTGAGATAGTCCACAGTCATATATATTACTCACTCTCAAATTATAGTATGAGAATCCTAACTTTTTCTAGGAAGCTTGGTTTCTTTTCTTAAGAGAGTGTGATATGGACAATACAGGCATGGTATAGTTGTCAGCATTGGGGCCAGCACAGCATTCTAGAGCACCCAAAATACAGTCCCTCTCATTATTGCACACAAACATGATGTAAATCCCCAGTATATATTGTCTTATCTGACACATGAATGCGAACCACATTACAGATGATGCTATAGGTGATATTATTCTTTAAGATGTTAAGTTCAAGGCGTGATGATAAAACATTGGCTTATGTGAAGAGGAGAGGAGGCTGTAGAGATGAGAAGGCCATGGGAATAGATGCTTTGGACAAAACCATTTTATCAGGCTGAAGCCCCTTATGCTAACTATGCAAGCCCAGCAGTGAAGAAGGCTCTGGGGAAGATGCAGGCTGTCATAGATGAAGGAGAACATGTAGGGATTAGCCAATGAAAGAATGGTAGGATTGTTTTTAAAAGGCATGAATCCAAAAGAACAAGATAGAGTCACAGTCCCTGTCTGCATTCACTGTCAGTATAGTGTGTATTATACTCTCTATTCTAGGTACATTCAAAGGGGTAAGTGATGCACACAGATAAGTCTCAGGAGAGTTTTAAATTCTCGCATAGGGACTTCCCTAGAAGCTATTTTATCTACCAGCATTCTTTGAAAACAGAAAGACATAAATTCAAACCCTCTTTTGTATCTCTTGTGAGTAGCAGCATCTAGCCAAACCATGCACATTTTCTGAATTTCAAAGTCCACATTTGTAGTGTGGAACTGAAAGCATGTGTACCATGGAAGTTGTGGAGAGAATTGCATCAAAGTTTACATGGGAACTCTCTAACAGATAATTGAATGTCTCTGTTCCCTCACCAATAGATCAAGTTAATATATTACCAGACATATACCCACAGAAATCAAAGTCACTATACAAATAATCACCTGCACAGCTCTGTTGACTGGAAACCCAAAAATATGAGCCTAATTCCACCTTGTCTGAAGGGCAGAGAGTTTTAGCTTGTTCCAATTTGTTGACAACAAATTTGGCTACACATCCTGACCTAGGTGTGATTACTTGGTTCTTTTGACAGATGGCTCATACAGGTAGATCGACCCCACCTTGACCAATAATCAGGGTCAGGATAATCAAACAGACTTTTGCTCCTTCTTTAGAAATAGGTTTGACCTTGAGGAAACCTGGTCTAGGGTGGGTTCACTGCCTAAACACCAGAAAGCTAATGATTCGATGTGTCAAAGTATTGAAGCAAATAACTGTTCTTGTTGTCCTTTGTATCATGTTAAAGCAGTCTTTTTGTCTTCTCTCTTGTTGTATTGGGGTGTAAAAGTGTATAGAAAATTAACCGCAGGTGAATTTCAGTATTCACTGAAACTCCCACCCAGTACTGTCCTATGTTTTCTGCTTTATTATTTTTGCTCACATCTTTGTGCCCTTAACTAACTTTGCTAATAATCCCATGTCCCTATCCTGGTAAGTGGTATTTTCATCAAAGCTGGTCTCCAACAGTTTACCACTACAGAATTCACAATAAGCAAGTTCTGGAATGTCTCTAAATGATCCTCCATGAATAAATGGATAAGGATAGTTTGTTATATACACAATGGAATATTATTCAGTCATAAAGAACAAACCATGTGATTCTCATGAAAATTGATGGATATTATCATGTTAACCAAAATAAATTAGAAATCAAACTATGCCATGTGTGATATCATAGTCAGAAACTGGATGCACAATAGTAACAAAATGACATGAAAGAAGACGGGACACTGTATGAGGGAGGAAAGGAACATAGAAAGTAAGGCATTGTGAATATAAAGAAAGAACTTTCCATGAGCGCATGGACTGCAGAATCTACTGTCATATACAATGTACTAACAAAAAGGCAAAGAATAAAATGTAACACAAATAAAGCTGATAGCACACCTCACTCCCCATGGAGACTTTACAAAGGTTAACCCAGCCAAGGTGGCTAAATGTCCAGTTTAGCAGTCTATAAACAAAAGAATTTTTTATTTCTAAAATATGTACAAGATAAAAGAAATGCTGGTACTCAATTCATCATGTTTGTGTCATCATCATTTTTCTTCATCAAGAAATTTAAATAACTCTTCAGCAAAGTGTCAGCAATATTCCTTGTAAGTAATTTTTTATATGATCAGAAAACAGGCCTTGGGAGTCTCAGAGTTTGAGTGTGTGACCTCATGGTGGGTGGGAGGCTCAGAGTACCATGGAGGGTGGGACCAGGTCTCCCAGGCGAGTTGCAAATTAGGGAGAGGTGGTGTGAAAGAAAAAAATAGAGTCCCTCTTCCCACCCTCTGTTTAGGGGTCATGTTTGGGTCATGGCTTCATAGCTTCCATAGGACGATAGACTGGGAAACTCTCCACAGGGAAGCTGCACTACCAGAAGGCACCCAGGGCCACAGTGATTGGAGTTAATCAGCTTTTATTTAGTGTTGGAACTGTCATGATCTGTCTCATTAACCCTGGTGACCACATGGTGTTCTTTTTTTTTTTTTATGAAGATCTACACCTGATCCACTAATTGATTTAAACAAAGGTACCTTTGGAAAATCTCTAAATCCCACACTGATCAATTTCTACTTAGGAAACAATCAAAGTCTCCTGTGTTGGGTGCTCAGGAGCAGGGCTAGGACAGGCCACCTTCCTGCTTCTCAGACCACGGTAGGAAGTGGATGTGAGCAGCTAATCAGAAACAAGAGCTAACTCACAATTCACCGGCAGAGCCTAGCAGGTCGGTTAGAATGTCCTCACCACATCCTTCCTCTGTGGAGAAGGTGGAGTGGAAGCTTCCTTGTGTGAGTTGAACCTGCTGCTTCACAACATAGATGCTTAGGAAAATAGCTTCCTTGGGAAACCAGAGCCTGCCTGCTCTGTACTGAGGGAGAGGCAGGAGAAGTTTGACTTGAGGTTGTCCTCATTTGTGGGGTAGGGGAAAAAAGAGGAGGAGGATAATGAGGAGAAGGAATCACAGCTCTAACTGGTAGATCAAAACCAGACACCTCCAGGTGTCTACAGGAGTGGGATGTGTGAAAGTAGGAACTAAGCTATATTTAAGTGGAGAGGATAGCCAACTGGAGAGAATCCTTTTACCAAGGTCACCCAGTAAATTCACTTTTGTTTTGTTTATGTATGTTCATGCTGTGCACCTGTGTATAGAGGTCAGCGATCAATCCCTGATGATGTCATTCCTCAGGACATTACAACGTCTCTTTACTTTCTGAGATGGGGATATTATTGGCTGTGTTTCAGTCTGACTAGGCTGTGTTCTCAGTGAGACCCTAGGGCTTTCTTGTCCCCACTTTCCAACTGCTGGAATTCCAATCCCAGCAAAATCCAACAAATTTTTTTTGGTGTTTGATTGGTTATTTTGTTTTTGTTTTAGTCATGGGTCTGAGGACCAATCTCAGTATGTCATATTTGCCTACCAAGTAAGTCTTGCTGACTAAGGTCTCTTCCCAGGGAAATATTCACTAAATTCTGGGGTTTGAAACAATTAAGAGTTGTTATTACAGTTTGTTTTCCTGTTTTTTTGTAACCAAACACTGTTTAATGATTTCAGCCACAATAAGGCTGATACTTACAGGTTCTAGGGTCCATGCATGTGCAGACAAGCCCCCAGGCAGAAGTGCCTAATTGCCCCCTGGAAAGGGCCCCCACGTGATCCACTTGCAGCATGGATTACATCATTCACGTATGATTCAGCTGGTATGACTCAGCTAAACCCCTGCACACATGCATGAGCCTATCCCCTGTGGACGCGCCATCTTCCTCTCTCCCTCTGCACACTGACTTCCCCAGGCCTGTACATGCCTCCTCTAATAAACTCCTAAGCGGTTTTGTTGCATGTTCCGTGTTTCCTTCTCACTTGCGCCAGGTAATTTCACACTGACCCAAAGCAACCTGGAGAGGAAATGGTCTATTTGGCTTATAATTCTAGGTCACAGTTCCTCATTGAGGAAAGTCAGGACAGAAACTAGAAGTAGAACACATGGGGGAAAACAGTTTGCTCACTGACTTTTGCTTATCTAGCTTTCTTAAATGCCTAGAACCACCTAGGGAAGGCACTTTCCTCTGGACTACGCTCTCCTACATCAGTTAGCAATGAGGAAAAGTTAGCTCCACAAACAGGGCCATGGGTCAATCTTCAGTTGAGGTTCCCTCTTACCAAGTAACAGTAAGTACGTCAAGTTGACAATCAAAACTAGCCAGGACAATTCTGTATTGTCTAAACTTCATATAAATTAAGAGAAACCAGAAATGAGAGTCAATGATGAATCTGTGTGTAAAATCTCTCAGGTGAAGAGTATTATCATCTAATTCATCTGTTTTTCTTTCAGATCTGTGCACCGAGCCTCTGTCTGTCAAGCAGACATGCTTTTGAGCCACATTTAGATACAAATGCCTGGTTGGGGCCTCTGAGACAGTGTCAGACTCAGAGTGAGTAATAACCCTGTTTTAGATTTTCCCCTTTTACTACTGTCCAATAACTATAGATACCAGGGCACACCCACAGTAGACCAGACTCCTAACAAGGAGCAGAGAGATGTTATCTGCCTTCAAGTGTCAGTGTGTGGAAAACTAAACAAACCGTGCTCTATGATGTGAGCAATGGGAGGAACTCTGCTGGGTACAACTGAACAGCACCAAATCCAGTGCCTGACAGTATGTGGGCATTCCTGGATGCACTGACTGACCAGCAAAAATGTGGTGTAGGCGTCTTGGCAATGATCATATTCTTCTTTCTACTGTTTTCACTTCTATGTGCAACCCAAAATATCATAGCAAAAATTTCAATAAAAAGATAAAGTTTTTTGTTTTTTTGGTTTTTCGAGACAGGGTTTCTCTGTGGCTTTGGAGCCTGTCCTGGAACTAGCTCTTGTAGACCAGGCTGGTCTCGAATTCACAGAGATCCGCCTGCCTCTGCCTCCTGAGTGCTGGGATTAAAGGCGTGCGCCACCGCCGCCCGGCAAAAGATAAAGTTTTTAAAAACTTAAAATTGATTCATAATTATTATATGACAAATTTAGTTATCATGTCTTCTATTAGCAAGCATTCCAACTCCTGAAATTTCATTTCTGGAAATATCATTATAAGGTACTATTGGAGCCAAGAGTCACAGAGAGGCTATACATTATAGACTGGGTTTTACTTCTATCACTATGTGTAGCTCAAATGTAGCCAGGGGACAATAAGATAATGCAGGAAGTCTGCTGGAGTCTCATTATGTGATGTCACAAGAGCATCCGGCACTTCTGTTGCAATGGAGTTGTTATGTACAACAGGACTTGTTGAGCTTCATCCATTCCCACAGCATCCTTCCCATACAAACTGCATGTTTCCTATAGTTACCACACAGACAAAAGCAACTGGAAGGAAGGGTATACTGGGTATGAATCTTGATTTTTGTCAAATGCACTGAAGAAATATAAACTTGTGTTCTAGAAGATCAAAGAAGGTGCAGAAGTCAGAATAATTCTGTGTGTAGAAGCGGCTCATGTAACTGTTATGTGAGTATACGCATGTGTGCATGAAAGTCTTCCCCCCTACCCCATGTCTCTGTCTGTCTGTCTCTCTCTCTCTCTGTGGTGTAATGGCGTATTTGTTATGTGCATGAATACACAGGTGTATACATGTAGGTCGGATGTTGACATCAGGTGTTCTTCTGTGATTATTCCCTACCTTTATTTTTGAGATAGGGGCTCTTCTAAACCAGAAGCTCATTGATTCCGCTAGATTGCTTGCTCAATGAATTTCAGGCATCCACCTATTTCTGCCTGCCCAGTTGGGGGTTTAAAAGCACTTGCTGCTTTGCTTTGTTCCTTCGTGGGTGCATGCTTGTCTGGCAGGAAATTTGCCAACTGAACCGTTTCTCTAGAACACAAATGCCATGCTTTTGGTAGCTATACCCAGCATGCATAGTAGACATAAGCACAAACTTAAACTGTTTCCACATTAGTCAGGAAAGGGTAGGGGTGTTTTTCTTTCAGAAAAAAAAATCTATTTACAGTATTTTTACACTTCTAGCAGTTAAGAAAGATAGTGTGAGAGTATTATTGCTTACTTCTCATTAAGGAAAAGTTTTCTACTTATTTCCTTTTGAATTCAATAAATATCAGCAGATCTTTACTGGTATAGGCCATGACATGCCTTGTACCTATCTGCTTATTATAACCTGTAAAACCAAAAAATTGTGGAGAAAATGGGGTCTCAGAAAGTCCCCTATATCCCTTAAACCTCAATAAAGTCCTTGGGTCTGCTCAGCCACCACAGAAAAAAAAAAAGCAGGTGAGCACAGGGCTCCATTCTTATGTTGAAATCAACATGAATTCAATGGCTCTTCCCTGAGCATCTCCATACTGCATATAATATCCTGTACTGAAAGCTGCGAAGCTATACAAAGGCAAATGCTCTTCCCCAAGGATCTTATAATCTAGGAGGGAAGATAACAACATGTTCATGAATAACTAAAATGCCAGCTAGACAGATATAGGACCCGAAAGGGCTAGAAGTAAAGGCCTTTGCTTAATGGCTTCAGAGAGAATAGACTCGTGCTTGATCACAGAGGATTACAAATGGCATCAGGGGGCTGGTAGCCTTTGTTCTGGGTCTTGTGAATGGCAGGTCGGATTTTAATGGAGATAGAAGAAAAGCATGAATCTGGAAAATAGAGAAGGCACAGTAGGGGAGGGGGACATCACGGCTGCACATTAGGTGGAAAGAATTGTAGATAAGTCAGAAAAAACTGAGCCAGGAGAAATGGAGAGCCTTCAAAACTAGGCTGACAGTATATTGGGCTATGTGGAGCCTAAGCACAAATACAAAACAACTAAGTACCATAAAATGAGCTTTGTTTAGGATAACTTGGTTGTAATGTACACATTATTCTGGAATTAAGGGATCTAACAGCAAGGAAATCATTTAGAATAATCACAATAACTACTAATACTTTAAAATAACATTAATTTTAAGTATTATATGATACCCACCAGAAGATGGAAGTTATCTTAAGTGGTCTTAGTAGTTCTTGTTCATGCATTATACAAAGTAGGTGCCATTATTACCCACACCTTATCAATAAGAAATTATAGTTGCCTTAATACGCACACACCCACTCAGTTGGGAGGATGAAGACAGGCTTGGACCAGAAAGGCAGGACGAGTCCCCTGACCTCTGTGTATACCCTCAGAGAGCACCCAGCTCAACACATTCCTGCAAAACGATAGCATAAAAATGAATATGTGGAACTGGAGTGGTGAGTCAGCCATTAATAGCACTGGCTGCTCTTCCAAAGGACAAGATTTGATTCCCAGGACACACATGTTGACTCAATAATGTCTATAACTCAAATTCCAATGAATCTGTTGCCCTTTTCTGGTCTCTGTGGGCACAGAAAAGAAATATCCTTGGCTCACCCCCTTCACTTTAAAGGGGGAGACATACTTGGACTCAAATTAATTCCTGAGTCTGGGAACACAGAATGTTAATGGCTTTAGATGACACTAATCCTTTAGTTCTTACAAGCTATCCTATGGGCAAAAGAGATGGATAGGTAAAACTGTTTTTTCAGAAAACCAAAATTTGGTTCCCAGCACCAAAATTAAGAGGCTCACTATAACCTGTAGCAACCTCCAAGGCAGTTACAAATAAATGTGTATATAGAAAAATTAAAAACAAAAATAACCGAAACTTTAGAGAGGCAGTAGAGATGACATAGCAGGTAAGACCACTGAATGCTGTGAGTTCAAGGCCAGCCTAGTCTACAAGAGCTAGTACCAGGACAGGCTCCAAAACTACAGAGGAACTCTGTCTTAATCCCCACTCCCAAAAATAACACTGAACGCTCCTCTAGAATACCGAAGTTGGAATCTGATCATCTACATGACTCACAACCATCTATACCTACAGTTGCAGGGAATTCACTTCTGGCTTCTGTGGGCATTGCATGTACATAGTATGTAGACATACAGCCATCGAAACACATGTACACATACAATAAAAAAAGAAGTTTCAAAAGAAAAACAGTCCATCTTAGATGAAATATTAAGCACAGTGTACCAGTTCTCTGAGGTAGACAGGCAGCAGGATTCTGCATTAAATATAAGAAAAGTATGGCTAAGAGAATATTCCCCACAGTCACGTGGTTAGCAGGTAAGGCCAGGCCTTCTGTCTAAGCTCTGTGAGACTGTCTTCCTTCTTCTAAAAAAAAAAGTCCTTCAGAAAATCAGATCTTGTTCATTTTCAGTAAAAGCAAAACATGTTATCAAACAACTCCAATGAAAATACTATTCCACCTTTACTGATGTAAATTGTTTGACCTCTCATTGACATTTAACCCTCAGTTGGTCTCCCATCATTAGCTGAGAATTATATTCACTTGTCAAAGCATTAGCATATCCCAGTTCCATGGCTAGCAAGGGAAATAAGTAATAGGTATCTTGCTTGGCAAAGGAATAGGGTCCCTAGTTATTTATCTGGATGAAGGAAATAAAAAATAAACCTTGTTTGGCTTTTTTTTTCCTTTGTGTTTTCTCTTTAAGTAAATAGTTATCCGGTTAAATTATTCATCATAGAGTGCTTCCTGGAGGAAATAAATTCAAAAGCATCCCCAAGATATGCATGTCAAAATCAGAATGATTACTGAGGCATAAGAAATAGGGCAGGGTAGAAAAATTTCCAGTGTATAAGCGCTGCACAGCCTAGTGCTCTAACAGTCAAATACTACTGTCTTCAGAGAAGGACGGTGAATGCAGGACAAAGCCCTCTTCTTTTGAAAAACAGCAATTAGGACAGAAACTGTGTTTCAAATTACAGTTGCAGACAGTACAGAGCAAGAGGCTATGAGGGGAAACAGCCAGGATGTAACGCCATCAGGCCCTTAAATTCCACATCCCTGTATCTCTTGTTTGTATGCCACACTTTTCTCAGGAATAAACACCTTAATAGCTCACAATGTATTTTGAACTGAAAAAAAAATGCAAGATGATGGAGAAAACAGGTTAAGTGATCACTGGCATTTGAAGAGGTTCTTCAAAATATAAGGGCCCCACACGTGAGTATATAGCCAATGCAAATTTGACTTTATTAGTTATTTTTTTTAAAAGACAAAAAGTTAGGAGGAGTTGTAGAGATGAGATTGGTTCTGGAAGGAGTCAGGAATGAATATGATCAAAATATACTGTGTGGGATTTTCAAATACTTGTTATATATTATATTAAAATATAAATCAGTGTAGATGAACACCTTATAACAAAGCATAAAAGCTAATCAATACAGGGAATCTCAAAATTCACAACTCTTCAGGGGGGATTATATTAATGATTCACCATCATTCAGATTTTTCTTCTTTTTTTCTAAAAGTAGGAGTCCTTTTGTGGTACAACTCATGTTCCTGCCCCAAAGTTTCAAAATATTATACAAGTAACAATGGTTGTCAGATAAATGTTGTTAATATTGTAGCAGCAATTTAACTTGGACTAACAGAAAGTAAAAACATGGAGCCAGGTGCCATGGCATACCTCTATAACCACAAGCGCCTGAGACATTGACACCAGAGGATCATAAATTTGAAGCCTGGACTAGGTAGTAAGGTCAAAGTCCAGGTTATCCTGGAAAAAATGTAAATAAATTAGATGAGCAAGCTAAGTAGCACAGTCTCTGTTTCACAGTTATAGATACTGAATACCAGAAAGACAGAAGGAGCCAGCTCAGGTTATACAGTTCCCGAGACAAGATCCAATGAATGTGGGCTTCCCTGTGTCTGTTCTTTCCAATACCCTTTATCAGTTCTTTCAGTCACTGTACATATTAATACATTACTACAAACAAAACACATGAGATAAATGTGCACAGTAATCACAACTTATTCCATCGTCTTATTTTTCCTTCTAGGCAACAGAATTCCAAAGAGATTAGCTGAATTGATGGTCCCTATAAAAATGCTCAACCCGGTTTTCCAGTTGTAAAATAAAGGGTTTATCTCACCCACTTCCCCAGTCCCTCTAATTTGAGATCTTCCACAAAGTCTCCAGAGTTGATAGTATGGCACACATCGTAAGTGCACTGAAGAATGTGACAAGGAGATTAAGTTAATAATCTTCTTAAATGGCTTTGAGAAGATTTGAGTTTGAGATAAAATAGTTATAATTAGGTTTCCTACCAGTTTAATAGCATGAATGCTATTATTAAGGATCAGGCCTTGAGAAAATATTATAGAACAAAATAAAAAAAAATCACAATTGAGTCATTTGTGGCTTTTAGGAAAAACAAAAATTCTGTAGTTATTTAAAAAAAAAAAAGACCATGGAACTTAAAATGTCCTTCGTGTGATCTTATTAGGCAACCTACTTTAAATACCTTCTTTCTCCTCTATTAATCCCATTCAACCAACCAAGAAAAACATGACATCATATTTAACCTTTTAATAAAATACCAGATTACTTTCAGTTCCCTAGTAGACCTTTATTTGAAATAGAAATTTATCGCATGAGATACTGTTCCTAAAACTATAACTCAAACTCTAGTATCAATTTCTCTTCCATTTTACACAAAAGAAAAGAAATAAACTTTTTATTTATAATTAGATCTAAGCAATTTCTTCAGATTTAAAACTTTAGCATAGAAGACCAAAGCTGAGATATAAATTTCCTTTCAAAGAACACAATGAGAAGATTCATGTGGGTGATCTACTATAATGTTCCCATATCATCTTCTTAATGTTCCCACACAGCAGCAGTTTATTCTGAGACAGATATTTATTCAGCATTTGAATACAGTGCTACGATTGCTTTTCATTTCTCATTGTTGAGGTTGAAAGTAATTTTGAATGCTAGCCATTGATATCTTATTTTCCTTTCTAGAAGATTCTAAAAGTTATTTTGATATTATAAAATTTTAAAGCACTATAACCATGGAAGAATTTTTAATCGTGTTACAATGCCTATATAATAAAAATTTAGAAAACATTTTTTATTTTATTATTTCTTTCATTACTTTTATCCATTTTCTGCTTTTTTTTCCTATTTTCTGTTATTTTTAGAGATATTTCAGAAAGAAAATAGGTTAGTAACAAATTTGTTCCCAGGCAAAGAAGTGCAAAATCTCAGCACCAGGCCTGTGGCTCATTTTCTCCTCTTGTTCCTGGTTCTCTTTTGGTCTCTTTCAACATTGGCTTCCCATCCAAGCTTCTCCAGCGGAACTCCAGCCTGTGTTCTTTACAAACAATATACTCTTTCCCAACTGTAAATATTGTAAGGGAGAAAAGACCCTATCTTCATTCTTCCCAGGAAATGAAAGGGAATGACTGTTGTGTGCTATGAGGTCAAGTCACAATTAGGCCGTGCTGTAGACACTCCATGACACACTTCCAAAAATCAACCTCCTTACACAATAGGCCATTCTTCAAAGTCACCGACTTCCATTAGTTACCAGTTAGTTTAACACTGATGTGATTAGCAGTCATCACAATTTTTGATGACAATCTCTCTCTGCTTTGTCACCATTGCTTATCTCTTCAAATAGTATGTTGGGTAACGTGACCCAACCCAGCCTAGGACCATATCTACAGGAACAATGACATAGAAGAGAACATGGAACAGAAAGTGTCAACTCTCAGCTGTCATTTCTGTTCTAGAATATGGTCTCTGCAACTTTAAACTTTTTTTTAAATTATTTTTATGGTTTATTTAACTTTATTTAATGTGCACTGGTGTGAAGGTGTCAGATCCCCTCCAACTGGATCTTCAGACAGTTGTGAGCTGCCATGTGGGTGCTGGGAATTGAACCCGGGTACTCTAGAAGAGCAGTCAGGGCTCTTAACCACTGAGCCATCTCTCCAGCCAGCAACTTTAAACTTTAAAAAAAGTCCATATTTGATTAGTTGTTCTGTGTCCTACATTGACCAAGAGACCAAGAAAACTCTTCTTTTTTTCTGTTCCTCAAATGTCTTCTTATATGCTTGCATTGAGGATAACTAAGCTAAACTTTAACTTCAAGAAAGATATTTGCTTGTTTTACTGTGTTTCACACCTACTATATTTTTATTAATTTTTAATTAAAGTATAATTACATCATTTTCTTCTTCCCTTTCTCCCTTTAATACCTCCCCATTGACACCCCATAACTTCCACTCAAAATCACTTTATTTGTATATATGTGATTATGCAAAAGCAAAATAATTTATCCGTGGAAGCAGAAACTAATAAATTAGTCCAGTGGCCCAACCACAACTTCATGGTAGCAATATGCACTTCAGGTTGAAATACAGAAAGAATTTGGTCAGAGGGGACAAGTCAAGCATAATTAAGCAGTCTCAGCAAGACGCCCCACTTACCATTGTCTTAAATTCTGTCCTAAAGTGTGAACTCAAAAGTGACTTATCTTTTAATCATTGCCATTGACTCATAGATAATTTTCTCATCTTGAGTTGGGGAAGTCTGCTCTCTTTATGAGTCTTTGCTACTCTTGGAATCCAGGCTATTAGACAATGTTGGCAGTGACTTAATATTTGTATGCTAAGCCTACCAATGAGTTGAATCAGTCCTCAATTTCTCTTTAGGCAGATTATGCCTATGCTGAGTCAGGCAGGAATTTGAAACAGGAATGGGCAGAAAAAATGAAGATGGAAGTACCAGGGTACCTTCCCACTTTTAGCTAATGTGTGGAACAAAGGGAGAATACCTTTTAGCAAAGGCTGTTTCTGAGCTCCTCCTATAATCCCATCTATTGTCCATTAAGGTAAAGAAGCTATCTTTTAAAGCATTATTTTATACAGTTTGATAACCTGGGTTACATCTATAATTCCAAGGCAATCGTTGGATCATCACAAGGTTTTGCCTCTATATTTATAGACTATTCCCATAATAGCCATCAAATATAGAAATTAATCTGTCTCAAAAATCTGCAGATATCTCTCATTTTCCTCCCAAAAGCAGAAGATTGACAACATCAGAATTTAGATGCCTTTCCTCTTGCAGTTTCTGTGCACAGCATTTAAAGAATGTACAGTGACACACTAGACAAGCTGCCTTAAATCTTAGTTTTCCTTTTAGTAGGTACAAGATGAATGTACCTGTCTACATCATAATGCTATTAAAAATCAGATGATTTCTACGAAATCGCAACTAAGAAAAAAAGTCTGAAAATATTAGCCACACTATCTGATAAGAGGCATCTCTCAACCCACCCACATTGATATTAATAAAGGCAGATCCAGGACTGTTCCCACAGACTGAAATCTAAGCTTATTGAACTTTCCAATAAATCGCCTATTTATTCTGGAATGAACTACACAATCAGCTAATGCTTCCTTCTTGTGTTCATCTTCCTCCACTCGATCATTCCATGAGTTGAAACTTGTACTGACAGTGAAGGAAGTGACTGTAGGTCTTTCTCTCTGAATGGAATTAGGAACAAATTTACAGAGCTTTATCATCTTATCAGCTCACAGTTCAAAAATTTCAACATTAGCATTTATCACTTAGAGGAAAAGAAATCAATTAAAACCATAAACACTATGGTAAAACCAAACTTTTACACTGATCTTTTAATTTTTAAAATTTCTTTAAATATTTGTTTGTTTGTTTTGTGTGTGTGTGTGTGTGTGTGAATGCACATGAGTGTACATGTGTGCATTTGGGAGTGTGCATCTTAGGTCTATTGCCTTCAGAGACCAGAGGAGGTGGATCCACATGGATCAGGAGTTACAGGTGGCCACCAGTCACCTGATTTGGCTGCTGGGGATCAAACTAAGGTCCTCTGGAAGGACAGCTTTTGCTCTTAAGCACTGAACCATCTCTCTAGTCCTTACCTTAATATTTTAAATCTGTACACTTACCTTAAGTTTGTAGAAGAAGTGAAGTTCCCTGTAGTCTTGCTTTTATTTCATCTTCATGCAATTTATCCGTGTAAATTCAATCTAATCAATAAGAATTTTTTTAGTCCCCATTAAACCTGACATAACTAAGTAAAATTATACTGATAGTGGATTATTAATTAATGAAAATTAACATGTTCTTTTAATATTAAATATTTGAGTGGTGCTGCTATGTCAATCTTCCACTATAGGGATGGGTGTATGGCTCCATGCCCAGACTTAGAAAACAGCAGTTTCGGAAATTAAATATGGTAGAGACATACTAGGTGAGTTAATGAAATGTTCACATTTCATGTAAGGATCTGAAAAACCCAGTGTATAGTTAGAAAAGTGGGAAAGTTTCCTTAAGCTTGGAAAACTAGAAGAAAACTCAGCTATGATCTTCTAACCTATTCCTTAGGCTATTTACGTTTCCATCCCTGCTTCTTACAGGCAACCCACTTTTATGCTGGGAGCAGAAGGTGCCACTTTCACCACCCTCTGTAAAATACAATTCCTTAAACCAGGACTCTGGGCTCTCCACCTACAATTAAGCTGAATACATGCACATTGTTTGCCTTTCTTTTTCTTTTCGGTAGGAATTACATCTCCTCTAAGTTGTATGACTTTGATTGAAGTAGGTAAACTCTTTAGCTTTCCACTTTTTCTCAAACCACAGGTAAATTCATTTTTTAGAAGAAAACATTTTTTAATTCAATTTACAAATAGGCACCCAAACACTGTTGCCTTGCCGCAGGTCCTATAACACCAGCACAAGTCATCAAAAAATCCACACATAAAAATAAGATATAGTCTGTAAGAAAAGACACAAGACACTATGCCTTCAAATTAACAGGGGAAAAGAAATTGAGAGGGGAAGCAATGGAAAGGATGGGGCAAATAATGGGTGATTCAAGACAGGATGTAAGAGCAAAAGACAACAGAAAGGACAATGAGTTTTGATGTTTTAAAAGTCTCACTGTGACTCTGAGCAGAGTCCACTTCTGAAAGATGACTGATTGCTTCATAGGTACAATCTAACGACACCTGTCACATCATATATGATGTTTCAAAAACAAAATATCAATTATCTTACATGCTAAATGAAAGATTTGTTTCTCTGCTGAACTCTGTTTAAACCCTTGAAAGGTAGCCATATAATTCCTATTTTATTTGGGTCTTATTAAAATTAGGGATTGTTTGAATAAAATTCGAATGCAACTATTTTGGCACAATTTTGGTGTGTGTGTGTATGTGGGCAGGTGTGCCAATGCATGAAGCTGAAGAGGCATGTGCACACACTGTGTGTAGAGGCAAGAGAACAATCTTGGGAACCATTTCACCTTGCATATGAAGTAGAATCTCTCACAGTATAGCGATCACAAAGAAGGCTTGGAAATCTGGCGAGCAATCCTCGGCTATCCTTCTCTCCATACCTTCCTGGTGCGAGGGTTTCAATCATGTACCACCCCCTCAGGTATTTTCACATGGATTCCTAGTGGTGAACTCAGGTCCCCACTTTTGTATTGCAAGCACTTCACAGACTGAGCTACCTTCCCACAGCATCCGTGAATTCTAGAAAAATGCTGCCTTTACAAAATTATTTCTTAATTCCTATTATACACTAAACCAAGCTTTATTTATTTACACCATACAGCTAAAGTATATTAATTATATATTTCCTTCTAATATTATGTGTGTGTGTAAGATTACAGAGGACATATTTTGAAATTGTGGAAAGATATATTAAATTATTCTTTACAATTTAAACCTGGAACAAGTATTGTTTTTATTATACCTTGCTGTGCACTAACTCTCACATAGAATTCCCAAAGCAACTTAGATATTAAGATGCTGAGAGTGAAGCCACTAAATGCACTTATTTTTTTTCTCCTTACAAGATTTGATAAAAAGCAAAATTGTGGCACTGACTTATTTTCTAGAATAAAAGTCATATAAAGAACCTGGCTCATTTTTCAAATCATTGGTATCTTAACAGCTTCCTTAGAAATTTCAATTCACAGGTCAGATTATCAGGTGGCCATTTATACTCACAGAAGGGGAACATGCCCACCAGGAGATAAAATTTCTAAACTAATTGGCCATGCATCCAAGAACGATTTAGTAAATGTTGCTGTATAGTAAAAAACTGAGCTGCGGTTGAGCTTATGTCAGTGACCAATCAAGCATAGTTCAGAATTCATAGAGTATGTGAGTTGTAGAAAGGTCAAATAAGTAAATACTTGCAGTCCAGATCTGTGTTACATTATACTCTTTTAATCAAGAAGAGACCACATGCACTATGGGGCATACCATCCAGCTAAGGTGTAAGGCTGTTTCAGCTAAGTTTGTAGGTTTGTGTAGGAACATTCTGTGAAGTTTCCAGAATGATAAAATTGCCTAAGAATGTGCTTCTCTAAATGTAGCATCACCATTAAAGGAAATAACACACACACACACACACACACACACACACACACACACACACACACACACACACATACACACACACAATTACAAATTATTATCATCAAAATAATTAGGAGGGAATTTTTTTAAGACTATGAAAGCAAACAAAGAATAAACAGAAGGAAAGAGATATATAGAAGTTCCCAACAGTCAAATTTCAAATGACATCTGTTGCCTATAAAGATGTCTGTGGCAATGACTGTATGAGCTTTGTAGGAAGAGGATTATAATATGCAAGGCTCTGAGACAGTAAAACATTTGCTCCTTGACAATACTGAGCACAATCTATAGTCTAAGGTGTCTTGATCCCCGAATATTGAAAAATCTTTAGGACGTGAGATGAAGCTGGGGCAACATTCACCAATGCTCTGATCATTCTGAGAAAGCATGGGGCGGTTTTGAGAACACATTATTTGTATATGTTTCAAATTTCCAGTTTTCATACATATAGGAACAGAGGAATTGAAGGCAGCTTTTTTTTATCAGTGCAAGAGCAAGAAGATAGTAGTTTGGTCTGCAGAGATGGCTGAGAAATGAGTGAGAAATGAGTATATTTCAAATGCACTTCAGAAGATGTGTAAATGGAGATGAAGGAATTAGGAATAAAGATTCTGAGTTATGGGTTCAGAACATACAGTGAGACAGAAGAGGAATCATGACCAAGGCAGAGAAACTGAATAACAACCTGGTGAAAGTCTTAGGCTTTACCTACCACTAACTGTGAGTGAGGGTCTGTGAGGTCTCCATCCAGAGCTGCTGCCTATGTGTTTCTTATCGCATGAATCTGAGAAATGGCAGAGTTAAAGATAACATGTTGTGCCTTATTCAGATACTTGGTAAATGGCACAGTGGGATTAAAATCTGAGAAAAAGAGCAGAGTACACAAATCTTCATATTATTGATACATGAACTGAGAGATGAGATGTGTATACTTTTGTGAGTCTGGGGTAGAATGCTTCTTTATTTTACCTCAATTGTCACCTTCACAAGCACAGAAGTGAAGAAAGTGACTTCTCACTGACACAGAAAACCCATTCAGACTCATTGAGGCATGTGCTAGCCAGGTCAGTAAGGGGACTCCACGCATGATTATGAAGCTTAGAACTGTGGCATTTGATATGGAATTGCCATGAACGTGCATGATTCACATACAAGGAAACGATGTCTAGTGCTAGAGGAGATAAGGCACCAGGCAAGATAATGTATCATGGGAAACAAAGTGATTTGTGAGATGACCCCTGCCCTATGAATATGAGAGCAGTGGCTGATGGTTGTATTACTAGAGATGGAAAGGTCATAGAGGGTTGTATTACTAGAGATGGAAAGGTCATAGAGGGTTGTATTACTAGAGATGGAAAGGTCATAGAGGGTTGTATTACTAAAGATGGAAAGGTCATAGAGGGTTGTATTACTACAGATGGAAAGGTCATAGAGGGTTGTATTTATCAATTAAGTAAATACTTGCTGCTTAATAGTGTCTGAACTTAATGGTTCTGGAAGGTATCAAAAATCTAATTCTTTCTAGTTAATTATTAAAATATAATTAGAGGCATTTAATAGTGGAGATTATGCCCTCATCCAAAGGTTAGTAAGCTTGCCTTATAATGTGGCAGGTGGTAAATATTTTCAGCTCTGTGGATCACAGAGTCTCAGTAGCATCCACTGAGTATCACTGTTATAGAAGGGAAGCCATGATGAGCAGTATAAAATCAATGGGGGCATCTAAGTTCCTGATACATCTATAAGGATAAGTGATGGATATGCTACATATGGTAGCTTGTCAAACCCTGCCCTCTAATCATATTACTTTTCCATATATTAGCACGATCGGGACTTCAAGTTGCTTTGGAAGTGATAAAGAGATGAGACGAATTAGATAGAACAGAAAAAACAGAAACAATTCTTGTAAGGAACTAGGATAAGATGAGACAGGCAAAGCCCTTCTCCTTGAGTTTTTTGTCAAAAGCAAAAATATAAACACTCATGACAATTACAGTATGCACAGTAGCAAGGCCCAAGAAAGCAAAAAAGGAAGACACCATGATGGTCACAAACATAGGGCAGCATGATTGCGTGCATATTCTCTCTGTCTCTTTGCCTCTCTTTCTCTGTCAGTTTCTGTCTATCTCTTTGTCTCCCCGCTCCCTGCCTCCTCCTTCTCCTTCCTATAGAAACTCAAGTCTCAGCAAGCTTTCATAACATTATCCATTCTGAGGTTTAGGTATTTCTTTCTGTCTTTTCAGTTTTTCATTTCTTGTTCTGCTAATCATGATTTCCAGTTTTTATATAAAAGTTTTACACCAAACTGAACTTAAATCATCCACTTATCAATTAACCATTGGGTTTTTCCTATACGTGTACTGTGAGATTGCTTATAACATTACTACATTGTGGCAAAGTTATAAGTTTAGTAGTGAGGAAGTCATTCACGTTGTTTCTCTCCTCTAGAAACTCAAAGTTTGTATGAAAGGTTCTTTGGTTTGAATGGAAATCTCCCACACAGGCTCACATGTTTGTGTTCTTGCTTCCCAGCTGGAGGAACTGTGTTACAAGGCCGTGGGATCTTTTTGAAGTTCAACCCTTGTTGGAAGAAATAGGTTGTTGTGGATTGGCCTTGACATTTTAGAGCCAGGCAGCACTTCATGATTAGCTTCCTGCTTCCTGAGTGAAAATATCGGTGGCAATGTGACCAGTCAACCTTCTTCCCTGGCTGCCATGCCTTCCCTGCCTGATTCAATGTCTGCCTTTCTGTGATGGGATGCATCCCTCTGGAACAGAAGCTGAAAGAAACCCTTTCTCACTTAAGTTGCTTTTTCCAGTTCATTCTACCATGTCAACAGAAAAAGAAACAAAAACAGTAAGGCCATAGACAAAACTACAGTTTGGGATTGACTGCTGGGAAAGAAATGAAGAAGCTGCTCAATGGCAAAAAAACAGAGTGTGTTTTTTTGTTATTTATTTTATCTGCCAATGAAGACTCTAAAGTAAAATTTATTTAACTAAATGCCATTTATTGAAATCAAGAGACAATTGTTCTAGAAAACGTAAAAATAACAATTAGTTATAGGTATCATGAGTTAGGAGAGAAGAAAAGTGATAAATGAGATTGGACAAAACAGAGAAAAGTCCAGCTTACATAGGCCTTGTGGTCTTTATAAGGCTAATATTTCCTTCTGCAGGCAGCTGGACAGCAGTGGTAATGACTTTGAGCTGGGGAGTTATGTGTTTTGTTTCACCCATTCATCCAGCTGCTCCTGGAGAAGAAGCCCTTTGTGGGAAGGATAGAAACATGAGTATGGAGAATTATATCATGCAGCAAGTACTGGAACTGAAAAGGGTTAAATAAATGATAGTGGCTCATTATTAGAAATGGAGGGGAGCATTGCTGAATTTGAGGTTTATGTTGGGAAAACAAATAACAAGTTTTGAGAATGGGTTGAAATGTTTTAGATATAGGCAAGGACATATTAAGACAGGAAAGAGAGGAGAATATAAAGGTCAAAGGAGCCATGCAGTTTCTGGTTTGTTCTCTGAATTGGATGATAGCTTCATTTATCTTGAAGTGGAAGAGCAGGGAAAGGAATGAAGAGCTCTCTTGTACACAAAATGAACACAATATTGCAAAGGTCTAGAAGCAGGTGGCTGCACAAACCTCAGTCTCAGAGGAATGAAAGGAATTAAGGTGGTGCTTTAAGCTTTTGGAATGAATGACATCACAGGAGAAAGAATAGAGGAAAGAAAGTCTAGAACAAGGTTGTACTGTAAATACTGAGTCATCTGTAAATATTGAGTCATCTGTATATGATGACACAGTTTTCATATTTTAGAAATTTATTCTAGCTACAGAGAGACTATCCTGCCCGGAGTTGAGCAAGTTTTTAGACAGAGAAAAGGAGTAAGCATAGGGAACATTTTTGAAGTGCAAACTCACCAAGCAAGAGAGGCTTGCTCTAGACTTCCCACACACTGGGGAGGTAGTAGCCTTCTGCCTTCCTCATTCCTAAGTCAAGTAATGGGCAATCTTTACAGGCAACACTTCAATAGTCAAAAAGTAGCCATTTGTACATAGTTTCCTCTACCTGTTATGCCTTTCCTTACGAAAGTGCAATAAAAGCTGTGATCTACAATATGCCCTGCGCTCCCTGTCGGTCTTCTGCCTCCTGGCCTCCATGACAGCCTCATGATGTGGCCCTGTATGATGGCCTCACCTCTGTCCTCTAAGAACAATGATTCAAAGACACCATCTCTCCAAGACCCCTCTACGAGTATTCACTCATAGGCCCACATGATATCACAAAGATTATAACTCTTGTTTCTAAGAAAATACAATGTTCATAAAGGAATGAGAGTCTGTTTATTAGTAGCTGGGAGGAGGTCAGATGTCCATGGGGCCCAAGAAAAGACAAGGAAGTATGTTTGCAATGTGAGCAGACGCTGCTGGTATTGTAAAAACAAATACCTGAGTTAAAATATATTTATGCTTAAATTGTTAGGCAGCAAGGTCAGGAACAAAAGGGAAGAGAAATAAAAGGGATCACAGCTGGATGTGATATAGTCACATTGATCAGGTAAGAAATGCAGGACTCTGGGATTAAAAAAAAAAAAAAAAAAAACCACAAAGACTGTCTTGGCAGATTCTGGCTATCTCTTGTTACTACAGACTCCCTGCCAGAGTACATACAAGGCACTGTTGCCCTTTTTTTTTTTTTTCACTTGCTTAAGATTTTATTTTTAATATTTTTTTCCATACATTGTTTTGTTTTATTTTTTCCATTCAAGAACATAATTAAAGAAATAAAATTTTTACCTTTCTTCCCCTTCTCTCGGTCCCCTCCCACTACCCCCCCACCCCTCCTCCCTCCCCCTTCTTCCTTGAAAGAGGGCATGGTGCCCTGCCCTGTTGGAAGTCCAAGGCCCACCCCCATCCCTCCCGGCCTAGGAAGGAGTGCATTCAAAAAGACTCGGTTCTCAAAAAGATAATACATGCAGAAGAAATAGGTCCTGG